>JAAAKL020004370.1:0-21124 GCA_010016065.2 Carybdea cf. marsupialis auct. non (Linnaeus, 1758) | reverse complement strand
CATTTTTTTCTGAATTGTTTTTATTAACAAATGCAATCGCTTACCAGTATCAATAAAATCAATAAAAATCAAGATAACCACAAGAATTGTTATCAAAAGTACCTGTATCATAATCCTAAATGACTAGATGTTTTGAGAGATAAATACCACTTCATCGTACTGGGCTATTCCCCGGAAACTATACATCGTTTATAAATTTTTCCCTAAAACGTTCCTAACTCGAATACCTTATTTGCATATTTTAAGGCCTGTTTACTAAAATTTTCTCTGAAGACTTGCTCACCAAGAACGAGATTCACAGGGGGTATAATAAGGTTATATTTTAACTTTTTAAATTTTACAATAAACAATTGCTGTTTGGTTTGTATATCAAACCATGTCTAGAATAGTCTTGTTGTACTTCACAGATTAATGTTATTTCTGTCTGATTGTCGTCTCTTAGTCGGATGGAGCCCAAAACATCGGGATTTCTCAATCCAGTCAATGAAGATGTCAAGTATCTGCAGCTGTTGATGTCATGAGAAGAACTTCCTAAGAATCAAGTCCATGGATGGCCAATGTCGAATGATTTCCGGAACTTTCTCTAGCCACAAGGAGGCGGGCATGGTGCTGGACAAGGCACAGGGCATGGTGGTGGGGGCGGTGGGGGTGGAGGAGGAGGAGGTGGACAAGGAGCAGGGCAAGGAGGTGGAGGAGGAGGTGGTGGGGGTGGAGGAGGAGCACAGGGAGGTGCACATGCTGGAGGAGGAGGAGGAGGAGCAGCTGGAGGACTACAGCATGGCATTGGGCAGATTTTCATACAGTGATGTACACACACTGGTGGACATGGAGGTGGAAGAGGAGCTGGTGCACCTGGAGGTCCTGGAGGTCCGGGTGGTCCTTGAGGTCCACCATACCCTGGACAACCGGCAGGCCCGGGAGGCCCACCTGCTCCTACTGGACCAGGAGGACCAACTGGACCAGAGGGCCCTACAGGACCTGGCGGTCCGGGCATTGGAGGTGGAGGTGCAGCAGGCGCACATACTGGTGCAGGTGGAGGTGGTGGAGCACAAGGTGCTGCACAAGGTGGAGGAGGGGGAGGGGGAGGAGGAGGAGGAGGAGCGCAGCATGATGGTGCACATGTCGGTGCACACGTAGCTGGACATCCAACAGCACAAGGGTTAGGTGATCTCTTGAGCGCTGGAAAAGAAAGTAGATAACTTGAAAGAAGTTTGCAAGAGAATAATAGAATATGTAACTTAGCACACTGTTTAGTATATGTTAATATCATATGCTAATAAAAAGTATTGGTTCGTCCATGTCTTTTAAGAGACGGGATAAAATTCCATAAACCTATTCCAAATGTTGTTTACTACGTGTTCACTTTGACATTGAAATTTTTGGTGTGTGACGGGTTTGCGTTATTGAGCAGGTTTACTATTTGATTTCTTGAATTAAAAGCTTTTAAAGTGATACTTATATATCTTTATATATACATATTTATAAGACAATATATCTTCACTAAAAGCAAATTTTTAAATGAAAACAATAAATTTACCGACTGACAAAGTATATGTCATGTTTGACAGAAGCAACATCGTTTATACTTAAAACCTGTGTGTAAGATGCCAGTATAAACCCGTGAGTATCCGTATTGATAACTATTGTGCCATTTGGCAATGCCAAGAGGCAAAGAATGTACTAGTAGTAAAATACTAACATCACTATAGTACACAAACCAACCGATTATCTTAATTAGACTGTTTTATCAACTGACATCAAGTAATAAAAATAGGAGCAAATGCTTCATGGGGGAATAGCCAAGGGTGACAGAGATAGGATCTAATAATTTGCTTTGTGCCAAGTTATAAGACTGATTTATATACTATATCTTAATAATATAAAAGATATCATAGCTCAACTGAATGAGCAGGAGTATGATAATTTGCAGATGCGTTTATAATGCTTAAAAAATATAATAAGAAGAAGTTGTGATAAAATTAGAGATTCTAAAAGCAATAAAAGGAATCGTTTAAGGTGACGACTGGAAAGATTACAGAAAGCGAGGATGGCAAAAACAAGGAATGAAGTCGAGACGCAGGTAGATGGGAAGAAGAAATGGAAAATAGAGCATTGAAGGTAGAAAATAGAGGATGCAGATAATAGTAGAGAGAAATTATTTTCTAAAGAGCCGTGAGAATTGAATCCCTATGTTGTAAATAAGAAACATAGAAAAACAACGAATTCATAACAAGACCCAAATAGAGAAGACGAGAAAAAGAAAGTGAAAGTTACACGGCTACCAAAATTGTTAACTATAAAGATGGGAATAGATTTGCTGCCTCAGGTTTATTCTTAAAAACGGACATTAAAGACTATTTAGATAAGATAGAAATAAAGAGAGGGATTATCGCCTCTGTAAATAGATATGTATTTATGGAGAGAAAAAGGGGGGAGTGAAATAAGATATTCTTAATAGAAAATCAGCGAGAGAATAAATAAAATGAGAAGAAATTACTAACGAGTAAGGGACTATGTTGATAAGAATTGATTTGGTAACTAAAACTTCATAAAAGGGGACATCCATAATAAAAGGTATTCGAGTCTATATAAAACAGTAAGGCAAATTATGTTATCGTAAGGATCAATTTAATTAACATTTAGGAGTAAAGCGAAAAGAAAGGTACAGAATTTAAAGAGTAAAGAGTTAAAAGAGTATTAGTATGAAACTTGCCTTAGTTAATGATGATTTCCAAAACTCTTCGTTAATGGCCAAGAAATGGAGAGTTAGTAATTAGTTGCCCGCCATGAAAACTCCTCCAGTGTTTTCCGCTCCTGAAGTTGCTGTTTGGCTCAGCCTAGAGGGCACTTTGCATCGCCGCATGCTATTCCTACAGCAGAAGCTCCTGCACAATCTTGTTTCAGCCAAAAAAAAGTTGCTCGCGGCCAGGGTATAAAATTTTCTTGTATCCATTGCGTCAAAAAAGGGGTAGTACTCGACCAAACTCTGCATAAAATGTTATCAAGTACAGAAGCAAACTGTATGGAATTTCGTGTTGTAATTGTACCATAAAACTCTTTATATGAAGGGAATTTTTCATTTTTCGGCTCATTGTTCATTGTTCATTGCTAAAGATTCGCATCTTCGACACCTTCCCCGGGAAAAGAAACTACTGTTAAACCAATAGAACTAGTGAATAGGGATTTGTTGCTCCCTGATGAGCACAAAATATTTCATGCTTCCCTTACTCCTAAATACCATCAATAAAACAATTCCAGTATCTTCCACTTATCTTCGTCATGTATAATTCCTTTATTCAGCTATGTTATTAACAATTAATTTATTGATGATAAAACATTTACGTGTAAATGAGAGGACAAGTTTGAAATCCTTTGTTTCCAGTAAGACGTTTTGCTTCTGTTCGCCAATTTTGTGAAGAAAGAGTCTATTTGTATTGTATTTACTTTCCTATTACATAGTTTATGTCCAAGCCTTCCATTCCCAAAACAGTAGGGGGCATTTAATATCAAATACCTCTTTCAACTAACGTGATGATTTTGAGTTCAAATTTATTGGAATTTAAATATATCAATAACGATGGAAGTATTTGTATGCGATTGCCAAGCAAAAGTTTATCAATGATTAGTTTCGATGTTAATTCTATATGCTAAAATGTATTTCCACATACCTTTATGGACTGACTTCGCGGTAACAGCTGCCACCAGCAGCAAGCTAAGTAGAACGACCTTCATGTCCATCTATTGGAAATAAAAAGATAAAAAGCATTAATATATTATCATAAAATGATGGATCTAATATAGTAAAGGAAAGAAACATCATATAATAGAAATATATAATATTTAATTTCACTCAGAAAACTTCCAAATAAAATTGTCAATAAATTTTTATTTGCTCATCCGTTCCTTTCCTTTTAGATAGAAATAATTATTGATTTGTTGTTCTTAAAATAGATATGTAGATATTTATTATTCCTTACTTACCTTTGATGCCTCTCGATGGTAACTGAACTGAAAAATGATTTTTAAAAAGTCATGCAGTAGGAACCCAAGAGATTATTACGTGGACATGAATCAACTCAACTTTTGCTCAGGGTCAAAGTACCAGTTCCTTCTATTCAAAATCACTCATAACCTGCTTCTCGATTGACTTGACATCATGACCTTCTACGCATCAATTGTCCAAAGGCAGTAGACCATAGCAACGTTTGACGGTGCTCATCCAAGTTGAGAAACGTAACCAGACCAAAACGAGTGCAAGAATGCAAACAAAATAACTGATATTTTTATTATGAAAACTCTTAGAAATATTTTGCCATGAAATGCTAACAAAAATGCTGTCGCTTCGATATCCTTCACTTTATTTATTGACATCAATATAAATGGTATCCTGTGGCTTTTTAGGTGTTATTCAAAATTATATTTCCACCTGGAACCTTAACTTTAAAATAATGAGCTGTAAATCTATTCAAAGATGAATCATTCTCTTTATTTAATGTACATGCCAATCTCTTAATGCTCTCAATATTACTAAATGGCGGCCAAATGCTGCTGTAAAATTATTCAAAATTTCCCTGAGCCTTCAAATACTATAATCAAATGAATACTGCTCTTGACACATTAAAACCACCAACGTTTCATGCCATTATATCAAAAATATAAAAATATGTGTAGAAATTGCTACGATCGTATCCTTCCAAAAATACGACATTAGATCTAACAGTTTGTGACTTTAATAACATGGTATGGTTTTCCAACCTTCAAAAACAGATATTGAATGCCCGATAATCTTATGATACAATGTTCTATAAATGCTTTGGCATAGGGTATCTGAGAAGAAGCATAATTTCCAACCAAACAGGCTTAAAATATATACTATTGCTTGCAGAGAAGGGTATCTAATGCCTTGAGCCAAGCTCTTGATCAAAATGTGCCACAAAATATTCCTAAAAATTAGCGAATCTAAAATTTCTAAAATCCTAAATTTTACGAATAAAAGATCCAATTTTCAGAATATAACATACATCAATATTGCTGTGTGGTATATATGTATCTATCTAAATATCTAATTGTTAATCCTATAAAAGTAGTAAGGCTAAAGGCTTGAAATATTTTAAAGTAAATATCCTTCACCTTGTGATACCTCCAGAAGTAAAGAACAGTTGAATTGTCGCCTCAAGAGTTTCCCAACTGTCTATCCTCAACTCAACATATATAACGTTTGAATGTTGGGAACATGGGAAGCCTTCACAATACAGATCGTATTAAATGGTCATTAAAGAGAACTTACCTTGTTAAGTTGTTTTTCCTCGGACAATAGAACAATCTGGTGAAAGTACTCAGGCTACCGCTTTGGGTCCCTTTTGTTCTTCAGATTCGACCAATCAGCGTCGAGTTTGAATAATTCAAGCGATGTGACGTTACGCTTATTGTATTTACGCCATGAGTTTGACCTTAGAGTGCGCTTCGGAGGGACCAACATCTTATCAATGCCCCCTTATTAGAAAACGTCTAAACAATCTCTTGAACGTACTGGTCCGTGTGATTGAAAGTTGTAAACAGGGGCGGGTGGACATTGAGTGGCAAGACGAGTTTTCGACAACTGAGGGTCCAAATAGGTCTGAGATCATTTCCAATGCTTGTTGGTTTTGACATTGACGCTTGTGGAACTTTGTAACCTTGCATGTACCTTTTAGCTTTCTTATCGACATTAAGGTCCTAATTTTTCAGTTCCTCAATAGCCAGAGAACTTGATGAAAGGTAAAAGGAAGTATTCAACCGTTTCGGTAGACGATCAATTATTTATTGCTTTGATACATTGTAACATCGATTCTTCTATTCCTTTTAGAAATACTGGAGAAGAATCTCGCGTTTCAGACATAATTTTGGAGATATATTTTGCCAGAAAGTTTAAACTTCTCTCGAAACAGTATTTATCATTTTTTGAGCTTAAAATATAACATCTCCTTCCAGGATAATCTCATTTCGACAATTCAATGCCAAGTTTGTCGTCGCTCCCTACCTTGCTGGACTCTGGCTCACCATGAAAGAATTTTGCAATTGTGTGGAATACCGTGGATGGATTCAATTATTTCTTTATTCAGTATAAAATGCTTTTTGTTAAGTTTTTGTCTTGTTTTTGCAAACTTTCAAGGCTTCAAGAATAACACATGAAATTGTTAGCATTTAGAAATAATAACTGTTCCGGCAATACAAATTGATGTCTCAAGGATGTAAGTATATGACTATCGAGTCTCTGAAGGCTAGAGCGGAATCCTTGTACCAAGAAGTTAAAACGTACAATAGGTAGGTTCTTGGGACACGAATACGTTCTGTTCAAACCTCAGGTTTATTTGCTTTCAATTTGGATGGTAAGCAGGTCGTATTTAGTATGTCTTTTGATTCGGAAACTCTCTTTCCAGTTTAAACTGAAATTTAACTATACGATTTGAAATAGTATATTGATTTAAGCCTTTTGATTTAGTAGAGTTCTTGCACTGCAAGTGAATAAATCTTCTACTATAACTCGGTTTTGAAATCTGAGAAGTTAAGTAATAACATGCCTTCTTTTTAAGCAAAGCATAAAACAGGAGTATGAGTAAAAAACAGTACCATATCGTGAAAAAAATGTGTGTTTTACTTAATTTTTTATCAGGTTGGAAATTATATTCTCGTAACTGTTGTAATAAAAGTAAATTAGGTGTTTTCTTAGCATTTCGGAAGAAAAGACATGGTGAACCCGTAAATTGGTCCATATCTAAGTAATATAAGTGGGTTGGCATCCTTTGAGCAGATTTTTCTTACAATATATCAGAGCATTTACATTTCAAAAATAAGAAGAAAAATGTAATGTGATTTTCTCTTCCTGACCAACGGTCTTTTAATTGGACTGAAAATATTATGTTTCCAGACATACAACAAAGTTTTGTACATTGGAAATAATGTCTCTATGTGGTCATCACACCGCTAAATCAAAATTCTTCAGTAAAATCTTAGTCTATCATGATGTCATCATATAATTCCTGTGTGGCGGGCAGTTTCCACTCAGTTGGCACTCGTTGGGCGTCACCAGATCAAGATTGCTCTTGTTTGTCTATTCTCTCTGAACAGTCCGTTTACTATTGCCCCCGCTTTTTGCAAACCGGCAAGACAACAGATACTAGATACTGGTCTTGAAGGTGAACCAATGAGTCATCAAAACTTCAGTTGCGTTTTGTAAATTATAAGAAAATAACATTTTTATTAAATCTTTCAAAATTCGATGTGGATAACAAAAAATAGTCAACTTGGGACACAGGCGACAGGCAAACTTTAATGTCCTTTCCCTTAACTACAATACTCTCCACTTTTGAGCACTTGCCTTCCCACCCCTACGATTCTACGACCCTGTTTGCTTTTTACCTTTTCTTTTTAATAAAAATAGGTTATAGGGGTTTTTAAGTTAATGTAATAATAATAAAAGAAAAAACCTGATATAAAACATCGTATCTCTTCTAAACCCAATGTCTCCAGAGGAAGAAAAGGGATATTTCACATATTATTTTTGCGATCCAAAAGTAATACTAGGGCTTAAAACTCAAGCTTGAAAAAATTCTTCTATCTTATATAATTCATGAGAACACCCTTTAGTAAAAACTGAAACGTATTTTCATGAAAACTTGAAGATTAGAAAGCCCTATCATTGACCCCAAATGGAGAGTCAACCCTCAAAAGAATCATGCAAGAGAAACAAGCCTAAAAAGATTTTCGTAAGAGAGTCCAGCCTCAAAAGACTTTCTTAAGACACTGTCACGGAAAACTAACTTCTGATGACGGAAAAAACTCAATCGAGTTAACTATAGGGGCCCTAATGTAAGCCTATACCCCTGAGTTACAATTTACGACATTTGCTACTCATCTGTATTCTGGAGACTGTTTCACTTAATCCATCGAAAAGTGGAAATAGTTCTTGGTATATGCAATCCTTGCAACAAATATATTTCTTCAATGTATGCTGACAGCACTGTCAGTTGTTTGAATGGTACAGTAACTGCAGCAGATGCACTTGCATGACACTCTATCTCTAGAGTAAATTAGAAGAGATTTATAATATCTTGATTACAAATAACGCCAGCTGGAGGTTCAAGTCTTGACTGCTCTTTCTCGCTAATCTAACTAAAGGAACACCTTTTTATGGTTTGTTTCGTGGCTTGAGGGGATAACATTCATACTGATTAGTCTCTTCTCTCTAACGTTTTTCATCATTGTAGAAGCAAACCATATATTTCTCATTGGTAATCACAATGGTAACTTATGTGCCAAAATATTTTATCACATTTATGATGAGTTTCTTGCCCACTTGGGAGAAGTAACAACTTCAGCTAACCTTAATTAAGAGATAATTATTTATTTTGACCTTGAGAGTGGCGAATTTTTCCAAAGGCACACCAGGGATATTAGGTATCCTTCTGTTTGTATGTACAATATGTACAATAAATAAAGAAATTAGTTAGAATGAAAAATTCATCACTAGCAAATAAACGTCCATAATGTAAGGTATGAAACGTGTTTGAGCGATTCACGAAGCAAATAGGGTAAAAAAATAATGCCCAATTGTGGGTCGTCACACTTACGCTAACATTGAGGCATGTTTTTCGTTGCAAGATTAAAAATAAAGAAAATCAAGCCTTAATATTAGGAGTCCTTTGGAACTTTTATGCCAGAATAGAAAAGAAAGGAGATAATTGAAACTACAATTGGCATGGTGGGTTACTCACTCACTCATTTTGAAGATTTGAGTAATTTGTCATTTTCTGTCAACGTGGGTCGTGGAAACCGAAGCTCTCGAAAAAAACACATCACCTCTTTCCTACCGGTGATTTTTTACATCTCATATTTTCTAAATCAATTTCCATCACATACTCTGCTTGAAGTTTTGCATCGTCATCGGCCTCTTTGTCATCCTGTTGCAGCCGATATTTAACGGCATCGTTTCTGGCAATATTAAAGAAACTTGAATCATTGGGAAATGCTTGAAAAGCAAGTTTACCAAATTTCTTGTACCTGCTAATGGCAGTGTAAGCCAATTGTAAGCTGTGGCATATTTTATAGAACCTAGATTCAAAATGACCTTTTCCATTATTGCACCTTGACTATTGTGAACTGAAATAGCATATGCTGGCACACAGGGGAGCATGCTTCTTATGCATGTCTTTTTACTATCAACCCAAGTTTTGGTCATTGGTGTGATTGGTACACACTAAGGCCCCCTCTATTGGGGAAAGTACACAATCAGAGCTCGTGGTATTATGGGTGGTTTCTCTCCACTTTTGTACCAAATACACTTGACAGTGCCTCTTCTACCATTGGTTAAGCCAACTTCAATCCTCAAGTTTGTGCTACTAGCGTGACCTCCATCCCTTTACACGAAATCAAGTCTTTCGGAAGCCCTCTGTCCTGATTGGACAATAGCCTATAACATTTGGAAATAAAATCTCCAGGTTGTAGTTCTCCTTTTCTTCAGGAAACACATCAGATATTTACTGTCAAGAAAAAATAAAATCAAGTCTTTTTTCGCTAAAGTTCAGGTACATGAAAAGGGGGTGCAAACCAAGGCTGCAAAACTTTTACTTATTTCACAATGGTCACGTGAGGTTCATTTCAGGAAGAAAAAGAGTTATTGAAAATAGGTGTTGAAGACCGGGATCGAACTTGGTACCTTATGGGTTTGATCCGCGCGTGGTAACCATTGCACTACGGTGACTCATGCGCAAGCAGCAGTAAGGCAAACAATTTTATAATGGCGGCTTGTTAGACCAAAGAACGAGCAAACAAACTTAGTTTGTTTTGACTTGTTATTAAAGCTGCCATAAAAATAAAGGTCTCAAATGAAAACTTTTTGACAAGCTTTCATTTGACACCTTCATTTTGATGCTAACTTTCAAAATAAACATCAGAACATAACGTAGTTTGCTCCCCATTGTTCCATTGCTCCACATTTTAAGCCACCAAGTACTATTTAGATTGTAGTATAGTGTTCTCGTACCTCACTCGAACAATAACACAGAAAAGTGCAAAAATATTCTACCCCTTTGAATATTTAATATCCAAAACTAACCATTTCTTCAAATATAACTATGGAGTTCGTGATTAGATCCATCGAGTCGTCGTCTTTGAGTAAAATAGGTTAGAATTATAAGAGAAAAACTAAATCTGAAGAAATGATAAAGGAAAATGAGTACCAAATGAGAAATGGCTTTTCACCAGGGACATCTGAAATATCCACCTTTACAACATATGAAGTAGTAGTTATCGACGAAGAGTACTGGTGTTGCTTTCGACAGGGAGTATCAATAGGAATAAATATAGTTGCATTTGTAAAAATTATTTTACTTCAACTGGTAATTGTCATCGTTCATTTAGTAATACCTCATATACAAATTTTAGTGGTCGGTCCTTTTACTCGTTTTCACTTTAGTACAATAACAATTTTCCAGCAGGCAACAAATAATGCAGTCATATAGTACCTGAAAACTAATTCGTGCCTCTTCTCATTGAAGTTGCACACCTTAATAAATACATTTTTACATTACAAGGTATAATTATATACAAAGTGAAAGTGAAAGTGAGTGTAGGTGTTTAAAGTACGACTAACGATAAGACAATCGAAGCATGATTGCATTTATGGCAGTAGAAAGAGGGAAAACCATAAACAAATCATATCAGCGAGAATTTGCAAGAATGGGTTTCCAAGGAGTCGTTTTAGAACTGAAATGATTAATATTATATATTTTAAAATTTGTTGCAATATGACTGATTGTTTTATTTTACTATTCCTTTCCTCTAGGGATGCATGTGTCAATTGCCTACTTTCCCCTCAGGGACCGTTAAAAAAGTGCGTTCCCTCATTTCCAATCAAGTTTCACACCCCCCCAATGTTTTTCTATGTACGTTTTAGCCGGACCCCCTACCCTTACGAACGTTCGCTTTCACATTGACTCCAAACCCCACTCCCCCACGTCAAAAATACAAAAGGACATCTTCCGCCAAAAAGAAATAAAAGACATCGTACATGGCAAGGTTAAGCAAGTTATTTTTATTCAGTTTTTCGACCTTGGTTTTTCCCCATTCATCAACACAGCGTCTGCAAACGACATCGCGACACACGGACAATGTGAAATAGCAATTTACTAATTTGAATGTATCTCGTGCTCAAGTGAACGAATTGGAGAATTATTCCACTTCTGATTCTAACATTTTACAAGGAAAGAAGGGATTGGGGTTTTAGCAGTTTCAACACCCGTCGTGAAAAATAGGCTGTTATTCGTTCGATAGTGTACTTTAAGATCTTGACCCTTAGAATAATATTGATGATCAGTTGTATCATTGAACCAAACAGGGATGAAGAATACACGAATGGAGAGCAAATTTGTCAGGTAAATAGATATCAAAATAATAAATAACTTACGTCATTCCTTGTCAGGCATATGCTGATAATTGTTGCAATGAGTAATACTTTCATCACCATTGCATGTGAACCAGGGATACAGTAATGTACAGTTGTGGGCCAAAAATAATGGATACGCATTGATAAACATAAAAACTTACAGTATTCTACTTCAAGAAAAGTATTGTAGTCTTGAATAGATGTTTGCAGACATCAATGTTGAGGTTTTCCTTTTCTGGTAGTGGCAATATGCAAGATATGACTTGCTATTTTTGGACAACAAATGAAAACGAAAAATGCAAAAACGAACGTTCTTCCCTTCAACCCACCCCCGTACCCCCCAATAAAAATGTTCGTTTTTGTTCGCTTTCCCGGTACACCTAACCCCTCCTTCGGACGAACGTACTTTTTGAATAGTTCCTCATATAAATCCGTCAATTTCAATGTCATTTTACACGGCTTTTGTCATCGGCTCAAAAAGTAGACACTGTTGGGATTTAGCGATCACTAAACATGTCTATCTAGAAAGTAGGTGCCAGAACACTATCATCAATATCGTGATTTCCAACAAAATTTGCCAGTTTTGCCTCTGAAGCAAAATCCAAGTTAATGACGTGCCCAGTTACTCAGCAGCTACTGAGGATACGAGATGTTTCCTAAAACTTTGAATAGAGGATAACAACCATGGCAAAATATTTTTCAACGTTTGAACCGCATGTTTATTCTTTCCTAAAATTTGTGTCTGCAATCCAAAAAGACGTAATACCTACCGCAATGGCGAGTTTATTAGATTGCAAATTAAAACACCATTGAGTGGGCATCTAAGTCGTGCATCTAAGAATCTATAGGACAGAATGGCGCAACATGATCTGGCAATCATAAGTAAATACATCACCGTATCGCACATTTCACCTAGTTGAGCAGTCAGTAGTTGCTTGAAGGGTCTCACCAATTGGTAACCATGTACTGGAAAACTCAACATATGTCAATAATTACCTATTCAACGGTTTGATTAAGGCAAAAGCAAAAGCTAGTTCTTACCTTCATCTTTGGAAACTGTATTCATCAAAACGAAAGCGGCGCTGCTCTGTTCACAAAAACAATATGTTGGCAGCTTATGCGCTATTTAGTAACGTAGGAGGCTGACCTTCTTATTCGTATATCTTTTACTATCATAGGAGTGTAAGATTATCCCATCTCCTCTCCTATAAATCCTTTTAATAGTCTAGAAGTTTGCTGTGACCAGTGTCTGGCAAAAACATTTAGCAATATCAATCTATCTTTCAACACAATTTCAAATTTTATAATAGTAGTCAACTTTACACCTGAGATTTTATGGGGAATTAACTGGCAACAAGAAGACTAATTACAGATCTGAACATTCAATGGGGTTCAATAATGCACGCTGCAAGGGGAGTATCTGATCCAGGTGACATAGGAAAAGGGGTCAGACAAGGGTGCCAATTTGTCGCCTGCGCTATTTCCTTTTTATATGGAGTAAATTGAGGATAAGTAATGGAAATACGAAAAAGAGAATCCCAGTTGGATGAAACTTATAAAAGCAATTCCGCTTGCAAATTGTCATTACATGATTATAATAAGAGAAGACAACAACATATGATAAATGCTCTGAATGCAAATAGTAAATAAAGGGATAATTGTAAATATCAACAGAATTATGAGCATTTGAAAAATACCAAGCAGAGCTAAGTTGTAAGTAAAGGAAAAGGGCAATAAGTCACAATAGGTTTATCCTAAAGATACAGCACCACAATTTTCACCAAATTTGAACAACAGTCAATAAAAAAAATACTGATTCAGTGGCATAAGCAGCAGCAAAACCTTTTCTGGGTGGGGGTGACACCACAAAGATTTAGTACATATATTTTTGTAAGAAAATCTGGGATAGTCAAAATTGTAGGAGAGGTAGAGCTCCTTCTTTTCCCCAGAGCTTCCACCTATGTTGAATATGGATGGGAATCAAGATGGAGCTGAACATTATCATCAAGGAAAGTTATGGGAGATCAGAGGATATAAAATGTCGTTCCTGCGTAGACTGCGAAAGATAAGTTTGGAAGACCATATGATATGACCAAGTGCCAAAATGGTGAAGTACTACAGAAAATGTTAGACAACAACATAAAACTTTGTTCCATAAGGACACCCGAAAATATAGGCGTAAACGTAAGTGTGACTGGAAGTACAGATTTAACAAGAATAAAGTAATTAGATCAGAGATTCACTGTTACATGTCGCGAGACACTTCTCCCATGTATTGGCTGCAGATGGCATTCCTTGATACGTTGCTCAGAATAAGACTACGGCTCCTGACATGATAAACGTCTACCGCCTATAGCATCAAGTGAGTCGGCTAAATTGGCTTGTATCCGAAAGTTTAAAATGCAAATTAAGCTTGATATAAAGACACTTAAATTTTCTTCATAATGTCGTCCTCTTCTACATTGATTTCACGTACCCTAAAATCGCAAATGACTTTGTTAACAGATGTTACATGCGATATGACACTCAGATCTCAAGTCAAACTCGGCAAGAATGCAGCAATACTGACATTGATCTTTGAAAGTCATTACTAAATTGTGTTCACTCCAATATAAACCATTAAGATAAAATGGTACAACGATAACAACTTACTATATAGAGGAGCACAAAATACAAGAACAGGTAAAGTTTATTTATTTACCTCTTAGGTATTTCATATACTCCAAATTTTGCCAACAATTACTTGAACGTAAACCAACTAAACCTTCAGAGTATCCGCAGTCATGTGTTTACACGAAATACTGGACGCTCATGTTTGAAATAAAAAAACACTAAATAATGGTAATGAAGAATTTCATGGTAATGTTTTGACGTCATTTAAGCTCATGCTGAACGGTAAGCAACTTTTACTTTGTGGCAAATGCTCGAACAGTATGGCACGAGAATGAAAAAGTGTCGTGTCGAAATGTGGGTATCATTTTTATTATTCTTAATGATTTGTACTCTCATTAAGAGACATGGGACATGGGAGTTAATTTCTGAACATCCCTCTTTATATCTGCTCTAACTTTTGTCTGAAAAAAGTCTTTTTATTGATAGAAGTATTTTAAGACAAATAATAGGTAACACAAAGCTTGAAGATACTACAAAAGAAGGCTTCTTTCATTTTGCTGAAGCTATTTCTTTGATTCTCTTCAGGACAATACATCAAATCTGAACATATTTGTATTGTATGTAGCTGCACAGGTAAGGTAAAGTGACTATGTTAAAATTATTAAGATAATGAAAGTGTGCAACACTCTTGTACACTTGTACACTTTTGTATACAGTTTACCTCGAAGTCCAAGAGAAACGGCATTTTACTTTCCTGGATGTCAGGATTTGCCATACCCATGGTTGATTTCACACCTCTGTGTACCGAAAACTCCCGTTTACTGGTTTGTTTACCCAGTTTAATAGTTTTATTCCCTTAGGTTTTAAACGTGGTCTCATTTTCACTATTGTTAATTTTTATTTTAATATTTGTTCTTCTCGTCAATCTTTTACTTCTGAACTTTCTACTTTGCGTTCTTGATTACTTAAGAAAGGTTTTCCCCATGTTTTGCAGACTTTTGTCTTAATAGACTTCAAGCCAAATGTAGCCACACCACTGTTAGTACGTTAACCATACCTAATCGTAAAATTTTCTCTGCTCTAAAGAGAACTTGCCAACATCCATTACAGATTCGCTCCAGGATTAAAAAGTTGTGTTCGTCTGCCAATCCTCAGGTTAATATTCAATTCATCTTTTGACCTATTAATCGCTTATCTGACTCTCTTCGGTTAAAGGATGAAATTCCCATGTTAACTCGATCAGGTGTCGTATACAGCTTTACGTGTCACTGTTGTAATGCAGTGTATTTAAGACAGACTGTCCGCTGATTTCATCGACGCCTGTCCGATAACTTGGCAGTTTCAGCTTTGACTGGGAAAAATCTCTCATCTCCTTCATTTTCTTCTATTTGCAATCATACTGCTATTGATCCTCACTCTTTTTCTGTTTTTGACTTTGATGTACAAAGTTCGGCTAACTCTAAGTTGGCACTTCAACTCAAAGAAAGCCTTCTAATTTTTAAGCTACGCCCGTCTCTGAATATCAACCAAAACGTTGTTTCTTTCTCTTTATCTTGATTTATCCTTTGGGACTCCTTTTCTTTGTTGTCTTTGTTTATACGTTGTTGTGTATTTTACCTACTTATGATGTTTGTCAAGTTTATACTAAATATGCTCTGAAGGTGTTGTGAATTGTGAAGCTCTGATAAAAAAACCAACTTGTTATTATATTGCCTACAGTCATGGTTGTAAGGTTGTTATGGCAGGGGTGATGTGGAGAATGAGCTCTCCCCGCTTCACAAAATGCCCCAACAGCCTTGCGTAATATATAGCCTTCAACAATAAAGTTCAGCTCCTGGCCTTGACGTGGCAAAACTATTCTCACCGACAGGAGAAGGGGGAGTATCTGGCGCTTTAAAACCAGAAGCTCCCGGTAGATGGGTCCCGTAGCCATGGTAGGCAACCCTCGTAGAAGGAGGAAAATCTTTGAACTCAACAGCCGAGGAGGTAGGCCTCGTTAGCCTTAGCCGGCAACCTAGCCGGCAGAAAAGAAATGTCCCCCCCACCCCCACCCCTACTGGTGTACTCTGGCCATGTTTATCAACATGAAAAGACAAATAAATAGATGTCATGAATGACGTTAATTAATGGGGCTTCGAGTTCTTTAAATCAGCGTTCCTCGCTCGATAGTCGAAGTTCAACGTCATGGGATTTCGACGACCGTCATCCAGCTACTGAGACAAACGCAAACATTTTAAGAAAATCCAACCAACGTTTTACCACCTGGAACTATAGGACACTTCGCCAAAGAGAGAAACTTGACAATGCGATTCATGAAATGGATAGACTAAGGCTCAACCTATTGGGTCTTTGCAATGTATGGTGGACATGTGCGAGGGCGCCGAACACCGTCGGATTTTTGTGCGAGGGCGCCGAACACCGCCGCGGTGTTGATCTGATCCTAGACAATCAACTCTCCAAATCCATCCTGGCAAGTTGGCCTAAATCTGAAAGCCCTGGTGACCGCACTCGTAACCAAATTGACTACTTAATGATCAACTAAAGTTTTAGGTCTTTTATTTCCAAAGTACGTACATATACTGAGGCCGACACAGACAGTCATTTAAACTCGGTGGTTGCTACGATACAAATACATCTCAAAACCTTACTCGAGCCAATATGAACGCCAACGTTCAATTTCTCTGCTCTAAAATTCCATAAAAACCGTACGAAGTTTCACCAAATTGCTCACCAAAATGTCAAGGCTAATGATGCCTAAGACATTGAATTTAAATGGAACAATCTTAAGCACGGCATATCTGCTGAATCAAAGGAACATATCCCAAAAATACCACCAAAACGTAAGGGTAATCTGTGGTTTACCGAGGAAATTAAAGAACTCACGGACAAACGACACCAAGCTAAAGGAAAAGGCGATGTCTTGAGGAAGAGTTCTGAAGCTAAAGAGAGTTGGATTGAAGAACAGTGCCAAGAGGTTAAGAGGCTACAAGGCATCAACGACAAAGAAATGTTCAGCCGGGTGCGCGAAAGGAGCTGACAGAAAACCGATGTAAGCATCAAAATGCATTAAATTTTCTAATGGAGATATTCTTCACGAAACTGACGATAAAAACAAAAGATAGGGAGAATATATCAGTGCTCTGTTAAACGACGGCTGAAATGAATTCGAATTTATGCGCGTCTCTCAGGTCCATCAATCCTGAAAGAAGAATTTCATATACTACTCAAAAGCTTTCGATAACGTTCGACATCTACATCTCTTAAAGGTGCTCAATGAAATTGGCACCAAGGACAAAGACGTTACTTTAATTTACAAATTTATACTACCAACAAACAGCGGGCGTCAAACTAACTAACGGCATAACAGATTTTGCGAAAATAATATGTGGTGTAAGACAAGGATTTGTCATTAGCACGCATCTCTTTAACCCATAAAGCGAATATACTTTGAAATATTTAGAAGATATAGATGAAGGGATCTAAATATATTGCAAAACGTATCAACAATTTCAGATATGCGGATGGCATCGTACTTTTGGCAACCACTGAAGGTGGCCTGCAAACACTCTTCGATCTCATCTGCGAAATCAGCCAAAATTTTACTATAAATAAAAGAAAAACAAAATGTATGACTGCATCAAATACTATTCCAGCGCCTCCCTGTAACATATCTTGTGATGACGACAAAATAGAGCAAGTCACTGAGTTTAACTATCTTGGAAGCCTAATTACATCCGATGCTCGATGCGAGAGGGAAATTAACGCCGAATCGCCATCTCAAAAACCCATTTCAACAAAATGAATAATGTTTCTAAAGATCGCAGACTCTCTATGAACCATAAAGTTCTTCTACTAAAATGTTACATTTGGTTTATACTGCTGTACGGAAGAGAGTCTCGGACTCTATCAACAAAGACTAGGAACAAGTTACAAGCCGCTGAGATATGGTTTTGCCGCCGTATATTAAGAATTTCGTACACCATACATGAAACAAACGAATCAGTTTTAATTCGAGTTGGTCAAGAACGTGAACCTCTTAAAACCATCCACCGTCGACAACTGGACCTTCTATGGCACATCATCCGCAAGGGCACTCTTTGAAGCCTTGGCCTTACCGGCAAGATCCCAGGAGAACATGCCCGCGGTGGTCAACGATTATTTTACACCCTAACCTTGACAACTTGGAGAAAGTTTGGCGCAAAGCGCAAGACCGATAGATTTGGAAACAGTTCGTACGCCAAATCGCGTATAGCCTACGACACTGAAAGAGGAAGACTGTCATGTTCTCTATTCGCATTGCTAGCACGGCACTCATATTTATCATAATAAAAGTGTTGATATTTCATTAATGAGTGGATGGAGACTATCATCAACAGTATCCACAAATAAAACATAGAATGGTAATAAACAATCACAAGAAAATAGTTAACAATCAACAAGGGAAAATTAAAAACCTGACACTTAATAACCAACATAGCCACTCTGCTCAACATACCCTTTGAATCTAAACAATAGACTTCGCAGGAAGGCGCTAACCTAGTAATTAAGCAAACAATAGACATGAACCTAGAAATCATACAAAATCAGTAATTAGAGCATTTCAAAAGTACATCAGTATCATTCCTTAAAATGCGCTGACATGAATAAACGAGTAGTTTACTAGGCATATATATCACAGACCTGTGTTCAATTGTGAAAAAAGGGATTTCCCCGAACCGCTGATACCATATAAATTCTATTACATGATCAGTTAACAGCTCCTGATCTGTCGCTCCGTATGGAGATTTCAACGTTTGCTTTACATCGTTGCCACATTGCTTCAACGTGATTAGTTGCGACTCCAGTTGCTGGGTTCACAAAGTTGAATTTGTGATTAATAGTGCCACTTGCATAGCCTTCCCTTTCGAGCCCTTTGTAAGCCGCCCAGGTGTCCGTCCATATTTTACTGCCTGGTAATATATGTTGTTTGAGGATGGGAATTAGGGTAGCAGCGTCTCGTTTTGCTTCCGGCGTCAAGAATCCCACTTTTGTTTCGAGGTCGTAACCTCCGAGTTTCCACTGCTCCTTCATCATTCTACCTAGATTGTGTTTCCCTTTAGCAAACAAGAATTCGTTGACCTCCACTTTTTCCCAGGTCCCCTAGATTCATGCGATCGTAGATAAAGTACTCGACAGCAATGTTGATTCCAGTCTACAACGGTTTTCCAGTTATGAATCCAAATTTCGTGCATAGTTGAAGCTACAGATAAACCTTCGATGTTTGTTCGTTTCTTGCAAGACGTCGTATGGCATTTCCATGTTACTCCGTCGACGTTGCCGCCTGGATAGATGCTGATGACAAACGTAGTTGCACTTAGGACCAGCCATATGGTTTGTCAGCAATCCATACTGTCGGCAGCATAATATGAAGTCCTCCTTGTTGTACATAAACAAGACGGCAATAGTGGTCAGTGTCATACAGTCAAATACTGCCTAATGGCGCTTTATGGGAGCCTGTCCAATAGTTTCATGAAAATGTTTAGAAAAACGTTGAGGCATTCATTTTGCCTGTATTGTGGTAGGAGGGAATTCAGGAAATATATTTATCTGAAATTGCAGGTTTTCTGTTCAAGTTGGTCATAAATTGGGTGCCGTCTTTCTTCACCAGATGATCAAGAAACGGCAAGGGTTTGTTTATCTCCTGTTCGAAAGTGAAATTTAATGTTTGTTGTTAACTGCTCAATGTTGTACGAAACTAACACCCATTTTCAAAGACAGTAAACATGTTGTCTACGTATCAGAAACAAATAACAGACCTTGGGAAAGATTCAAATGATTGTATTTCATAAAAATCTGACAAAGATATTCACCAAGTTTGTACCCAAGGGGCTCCAAATGCTTACTTTGTGACTTCGATGGTATATCTCATTGTTCATGCTGAATTCATTACCATGAAATGCTTCTTCCGTCAATTCAATGAAAACCCTCTTTAAGAATCAGAGGAGATATCATATCACCCAATTACATGCCTTTTATTTAAGAGAACACTTGTAAACAGGTTGCTGATATCACAGGAGATGTATTTAGAGAAAAAAGTGTCTGGATGAACTTAGCAAAAATGAATAAAACCTTTAAAAGATTTTCAGGAAAAAACAAGAGCGATTAAAAAAATTTTGAAAGCAACACAGCCATTTCATCTTGATTGGAGCTAGACAAAGAAAGAATTGGTTGCAAGGGAAGTTTCTGTTTGTAGATTTTATGACATCCAAACGAGTTGGAAGCTGTAATTCATGAATCCCAGGTAAATCAGACGAAAGTGAGTTGAACAACCGTAATTTAGATGAACTTAATAGAAAAGGGTCAATTAGACAAGAATGTTTTGAGATAATTGTAATTTTGCAAATGATAATTTTAGGCAACGGTAGGAATCTTATCCCCTGAGGGTATTTCTGTTGAAAGCTCCTTTATATTTAATGCCGATAATAATTAAACTTTCTTGATTCATTTCCTCTGCGAAGGCGATACTTTGCTCAGCAAAAGATCTAATATGCATTGATCTTCGACTTCCTTTTGTGTATATATGTAGTATTTTCTACTACCTTCTCAATTTCAAAACCACTTGCCTGATAGTTAATTGGCCGGGGGAGGCAAGAAAATTTGGTAGCTGCTATATGTACAATAACTTGGGGATTGTATATGAGATGAAGTGAAGTCACTGACGCCTCTTCTTAAAAAAATCCCACTAACAGGGACATAGGAACCAGGGGCACCAAGATTTTAGAATAAGCAGAAAGTGCAATTTTATCCCCTCTTAAATCCAACACTTAGTAAGGCGTTCTGTAAGTGAAAAGTTGCCCTTTGACTGCGATCTCTCATTGTACCTCCTGATGAGCAGAGAGGTATAAGCCCTGCTTGTGAGCAGGACGGCAAAAATTTGGTGTATAGACTCTTTAGCATGCTGCGAGCATGCTAAAGAGTCTATACACCAAATTTTTGCCGTCCACGGAAATCTTAAAAAGGCGAAAGATTTGTCCGCTGCTGAAGGAAAGCCAGAGACTGCTGTGTCTCAGTACGGTTTTAAATGCTTCCTACGCCTCTGCCCACTGACAT
>JAAAKL020004369.1:0-21124 GCA_010016065.2 Carybdea cf. marsupialis auct. non (Linnaeus, 1758) | reverse complement strand
TTTTCGACACTACCTAGTTTTTCAAATTTGCTAGAATCTTGCAGTATGTTGTCCATTTTGAGTACGTAATCCTTCTGATTAAGGATAACGACCCCTGACCCTTTATCAGGTTTTGTGATAAGGATCCCTCGATTGCTCCTTAGGGATTTTAGAGCCTGGAAAAGTTCCCTATGCATGTAAAAGTCCTTGAGATCGACCGGTGTACCACAATAGGCATGGGCTAAATCGCTAAGCCGGGCTTTTAGGGAGTTAATTTCATGTTGCAATACTGTTTATAAGCTTGTTCAACGACAACACTGGAACGACTGACCTCGCTTTGAGACTGATGGTGCTCCATCCAGTGCTTTTTTAGAGATCAGTGACCTTGATTCACTTAGATAGTATTGATTGGTTTTTTTCCATCAGCTGACTTATTAACTTTTCGTTAACTGATCCTGAAGCCATAGAAAATATTTGCAATTTTAAATGCCAGCGTAGCCCATATTGTCTTGATTTGTTCGTCATAATCCTTGCATCTACAACTAGGGGACAAAGTAATGTTACGATACGAGTCAAAAGATTAATGGAAAAAATTTTCTGTTTAAAGATTTGAATGATGATATTCATTGAAATAACTGCCGAGGCATTTGGTCATACTTGTCCAGCTAACAAAATGAATAGAGCGATGTGCATAAGGGAACCATGGCATCACTGAAAGAAGAATGATGAAAGGGATTATGGGATCACTGAAAAGAGAATTAAGCAAGTTAATGGCAGCATCGGACCGCGTATACAGAGAAGAGTTATTCCGACACTTCAAATACAAGAAGAAAAAAAACCAGTTATTATAAGACATCGATACAAGAACAATTTAAAACTCAAGTCTCATTGACAGAATTGACGATCTTGCTTTTGGCGAACTATCGTTCTCATCTCTGGCAAATTCAGGCGAAACATGGTTGAAATTCTTGAGAAATCGTTTTCTCTATCCCCGCTTGCACATTTTCCTGGGATCTTTTCACTGAAGCTCAGTTCTTCGAGAAACTCCATTCTGATTGTGTTCCCCAGAAACTGAAATTTTCGCTACTCGATGTTGCTCGGTAGTTGGCGCTGTATCCTAACCTATTCTAGAAACTTCACGTTAGTGACTCTGTTAACTTCCGAAACTCCAAACATGCGTCGATAAAACTACATATGCGCAGAGGCGATGTTTCTACGAGTCTGAACGTGCATGATTCACAACCGTACGTGAGAGTCGAGCATAAAACGTATTTAGTAGGCCGATTTTTATCAAGATGGAGAATTTTCAGTCTTTCAAAATTGATCTCATTCTATTGGAGGTGCTTTTGGCTAGAACAATTTGCCTCCGAAATTCTTTTTTGCATCGGGCTTCAGATGTTACGACTGCACCGAGGAGATTGAATGAGGAGACCTGTCTTATCAACGCTTATCAACGCAAGTAACCCCTTTTTATTACCAAGTTTGCGGAAATCCCGCCTATTAACAATAGACACCTTTATGACAAAGGAGACAAGAAATATATTGTTAATAGTTTTAACAGATATCTTGTAAGTGTAGCAATTACTGGTAAGAATTTGCTATCAACATTATCTAGAAATAATGATTCGCAACTTTTAATGATGTCACTTTAGGCCAGTAACAGAATGAGCGTTGGCACATGAAACTTGCAGGAAAAGAGAATTGGGGAGAAATCCAAAACTGCGAGTATCGATAATCTTCGCCTGGAAATTCGTAACCACTTTCTTTATGCTTCAAATATCTCACTCTCTGCATAAACTATTCGAATAAAATAGAAATTGGCACAGTGTGTAATAGTTAATAAATTACATAGCGATCTGTGAGTTCTCTCTTCTCTCTCCCCTCCCCCCACCCCATCCCCAATTTTTTTAAGAAAGCTTGTGCACTAGCTTTCTGAGTGGGTGGCAAGTTCCTTTCGTCAACGCCTTTATCCTTCGTCAGCTAATGCCAAGTAACCATTATACAACTGGGTTGACAATAGTTATTTTCATAATGACGACTAAGGGTGGACTTGAACCATCACACCAGTGTTGCTAAACCAGCTCTCTACCAACTGAGCTAACTCGCCTTCAGCCACATTACCTTCAGAACCTTGAGACTAAGACTTTTCTTTTTCACAGCAGTTTGGATTTTTAAGAAATCAGTCGACATCATGCAATGTTATCAATTAAGAAAAAGATCTATTATATACTTACAAACACAAAAATGGGGACGACAGAATTTATGTTACCTGGTACCACCTGAGAATAAGATTGAAAGCGACACTATTATGAAATGGATGCTGACCATACCAAGAATTACAAATATCCCGTCAATTCCGAGCATACTAAGAACTGCAAATATCTCGTAGATTCCGACCATATGGAGAATTAGAAAGATCTCGTCGATTCCGATTACACTGAGAGCTACAAAGATCTCATTAAATCTGACCATACCGAGAATTACTAATATTTCTTCGATTCCGATCATATCGAGAATTACAAATATCTTGTCAATTCCGAAGATACCGAGAATTACAAAGATCTCGTCGACTCCGACCAAATCGAAAATTACAAATTTCTGGTCGACTCCGACCATACTGAGAACTAAAACTATCTCGATCACTTTTCATGTATCAACGGCAATAACTGATTGGCTATCAAGAATGTTTTATTAACATAGATATTGGGTAGCACGAAAGTGCCTTTTTATACTGTAAATATCTGCTCTTTAGTATAAAAAGATTTCGCTCTTTTGTGCTATCTTGCTCTGTATCATAAATTTTCAACAATTTAATAGTGTAAAGCGTTGAAGAAGTATAATTGATCTTAAACAGAACTTACTTAGAATCTCAAATCAAATAAAGGTCAATAATAATTTAGGGAACAGAAGTATGTTCTTTGATATATTACATATACTGCTTCAGTTGGGTATTGTACACAACACACATTGTATCGATTTTACACATTTTGATAACACTATGTAAGCTCTATGGTAACTAAGCCAAGATATATTAATTTTAGTCCATAAATGCAGGGATATTTCACTTGAGAAAGATGCCCTGTTGTTCCTGCATTGAAGGCATCCCCTTTGAATTAGCCTCAGTTTAAGATTTCATAACTATGACTTGATTGTAATACAACCTCAAAAACTGCGAAAAGGATTTATTTAACTAAACCTTTTTCGCCAGGCAATGGTCACATCAATTAGTCTCAACTGAACTAGTGAATAACGGATAGCGATAGAACTACCTGTCATTCTTAATGCTCCCAAGAGCTAACACATAATTAAATGAAACATTTATAACATAAACACAGTTATTGGGAGATGACCGCAAATGTTCAGGAAGCTATCAGAAAATATGCCCTGATTATACATTGCTAATTTCTATAGTTAATTAGTTTCAATGAAATTTGAAAAGCACTGCGTTTTACGTCTTGCACTCAAATTTTATTTTCTTGTTGTGGCTACTTGTTTTTCAATGAGGGTAAAGTTGATCTCCGTACTTATGAAACCTTGGCGTGTGCTTCAATATCACGCAAGTCTAGAATAAGCACTGGTTAGAAGAAAGATCATGAAAACCAAATATATTTCTTATCTCGTTAGTTTATATATCACATCTTACAATATACCCATGCTGGACTTACCAAGGTAGCGATTTCGCAAAACCTGACCGAGTTGGACTGCACAGTACCTCTGCAGTGGCATTATATGTTTTATTTTGCCGTGTATAATATTGTTTCTGCTGCTTGTGTGTCTAAAAGTATTGTTTCCGTTTCAGAGAGGTACTGCCTGAGTTTGTAGAAGAATCTCCAAGGAAAAAGCTCAAACATCAACAATCTCTTCCGGCTGTGTACTCTAGAAAGAAGAGCCTAAGTGGTAGCCTGCGAAAAATTCAGGGAGTTGTGAAAGATGATGGTTTACAAACTCTAGACGTCGAGGAAGAACCTCTTTTATGTCCCGAAGAGGTTTCAGGCGCAACAAAAAGGTTATCTAGGTCTGAAGAGATGGAGAACTTGGTATCCGCAGCGGAGGTAGAGTCTCCAAATTTTACCTCAAAAGAACAAGATGCAATTAGCAGTCCAGACGATAGAAGTTTCCTGAGTGATGACGTGTTTTTCACAGACGTTGAGACAGAGAACGAAATTGGTAGCCCTATTGATTACTTTGCGGCGTTCAGCCAATACCCAAAGCCATTTGAGAGAAAGAGCAAGAGCGAGGAAAAGTTAGCAAGACGTCAAGAGGATGAAGACGAAGGTAATTGCTTAGACTGTAAGATATTAATGAGCGACGAGAGTCCCCTTTTGGCACCGGAAGCGATTGAATTAAAATCCAGGAAACGTGTGAGTCCTTTGAAAATTGAAAAGAATTCTTTTGATCAATTACTTGACGATCTTTTTGAAGTTGGTTCAGATGGTGAGAGAAAGGAGTGTGCAGAAAATGGTGCCATTGAAAATGAGAGCGGATTAGTGCAGCAAGATAGTCAGTCTTCGGATGAGTGTTTTATTAAACATGACCCAAAGAAATTTGAGCAGTGTATAGAGAGAAATATGGAGGGGCTTGAACAGTTAAGACCTATCAGTGAAGCTAACTTTGATTCATTTAGTAATGTCATTGATAACGGAACAATGAACACGTTAGGGGTTAAAGATGCAGATACAGAGGATGGTCAGAGAAGTGATATACCATGTCCTCCGAGAGGCAGACTAGCAATTAAAATTAGATCAATCAGCAAGGGGGATGAGCCAGAGCGCAGGAGTGATCGCAACTTTGAAGATGATGCTTCTATCCAGTTTGAAGAGGATATCGAAGATACCAAACCACGTGTCAATTATGCGAGGACAAGACGATCATCTTCCATAACAATCAACATGTAAGTGCTAAGCACCTAATTCGTTTATATTAAGCAATACTTCATACCAGTTTTGTGGCACTAATCTAAATATCTGCACAGCTTCTAGGCTTTTTTTGCGAGTTTTTAAGCATTACAATCGCCCATTGTAATATCTAGATTAATGCATAACGTCTTTCATATTTTAGCATCAAATGATTCTGGTTTATAGCATTTCATTGACATAGATACAGTTTATTGGTGTTTGAAGTGTCAAAGCTCCCATATATTGATGTATGAGATCCAATTTCTGAAAAAATTTTCAATACCAGAAATAGTAAAGTTGCAAGGTTTTCTTTACAAAAGATGTCAGTTTAACTAAAATGCATGAAGAGATCCTTGTCGTCTGAATAATGTGGCACATTTGATTGTTAGTACGTTAAGTGTCATTTGTTGTAAAATAAGTATTCCAAAATCCTTAAGCTATTTATGTAACAATGCATAAAAGAAAAAAATGAGTGCCTTACGAGATACCGTTATACCTGCTTGAGTGATACAGTAAACTAAACTCCTGTTCCACAGCTTATGGTATACATATCGCAGATTCTTGGTGAAATTCTAACTCGAACAAGCCAAAAAACCCAAATAGGCATACATGTATATCTTTCGAGTTAAACGTCCACAATTACGCAATTACTTACAATGAAACTGCTATGAAAGTTATGATTACAAAGCTAAAATGAACCACTCTCGAAGTCAAGTGTTGGATTACAAATAGTTGACAATTAAGTGACGTCTAGTGCTCGTTATGCCTATTTGACCCATGTGTAAGTCGTGGAATGCAATGTGTGATCATCTTTTAAGTCGGCGTTTAATATATTCGATTGCTAATTACAGACTTTCTAAAGGATTGGGGATTAAAAGATGACATCATGAACCACTGAATGATGTCTATTTATTAAAGGCAGAAACTCAAAATTGTATCTGCAGTTGAAACATTTTTCGCAATATTATCAACAGTGGTGACGAAACCTAAACTTCTGATTTTTTGTTCTCTGAAAGCTGGCAAAGCTCCTCTTGATTGTGGTGGCGTTGTTCAAAATGTCTAGTTAATGAGAGTATTGATGTTGGTCTTTGCGGAAATTTTATGCCTCTAAATATTAAAGGATAATTGAAGCACACTAAGGTATATAAGTATGAAACGCTTTCGATGTCAATACCAAATTTGTCGTGACAAAAACGTCGCACAAAAATTATATTGGGGAATTATACTACGTTTATCCCCACAACAATTTCTGGTTATCAAACTTTCATATTTTCATTCTTTGATTAACTATGTGGCACTACTCCTTCTATTTATAAAAACACAAGTAAAAACCTGCACTCAGCTTGTAGATAACTGTTTACATTTGCTTAAACATCATAATGTCAAGCACATTTTGCACATCTTTGCACCCCAGGACAAGAATGCCTTCACCTGGTACTACCGAGGACCATTCGGTGACTATTGCACAGAGTCAAATGGAGAGAAGAGCAAGGCGAAGAGATTCTTCTTCAGACTCAGGCAATAGCAATCATAACAAAGAAACGGACTATACTGACGACGAAAGTAAGTCGTGTGGAACTATGGATCATCAAAACTTTATCATTCCAATTTCATGCCCTACTTTAGTCCCACAGCATTTTTACAGTTGTACCGGTATGTGTAGCTTCAAAATACATAACGTTCAAGATTCACAACCTAAAGCTATTACAGATCAGCTTCAAACAAAAGTTCAAGAAATAATCTTTTGTCAGAAAAGAATCTTAAAAAATTTTACCTTATTGATAGAAGTTGTCTATAATCTCCTATTGCAGTTCTCTCTGTTGCACTGGAATTAAAAATGCCTTAACTCGCTGTAACACAACCACTACTGAGACTAGCGTTATATTATAAGATGAGTAACATTGAGATGAACGTGTGATACCAAAGTCAGAATAATAACAACTGGCTGGGGAGTGTACAGTTCGCAATCTAAGTACAAATAAATGCCCCGATTATATGACACTCGCTGACGTTTTCTGTCATAAACCGTCCGAAAACCGTCCGACAACTGGTATAGATTTTCATCTGGTATAGAGTAGTCTCAGTTTGTCGGATGCAAATATCCTAGCTCTACATTGGCTTTATGATACCAGATAAAGTTCCTTGTACCTTATATTCTTTCTAAAATAAATGCCATGCCAATACATAGCCTTGTGGTTCTGTGTATCTGAGACTTCGTGTCCTCTGTGCAGCCAACCAAGTTTCAAATTTGACCTTCATAAAGATTACCTACATGCTACATTACCTACATTGTCATCAAGGAAAAATGGTTTGCTTACAGAATATAACTTCAGCTTTTATGAAAGATTGTCAAACCGTACGCAAGACCGAAATATTAATGAAATGTTAAAGTAATGAAAGTAAAGATAAAATATTGAATTTAGGCAATAATGTTATTCTGTGAAAAATTTTACTCTGTACTTTTATCTTGATAATGATATCTTATAATTATCTTAAAATGAATCTAGAGGCCTTCAACATAAACAGGTAGCTCCATATCTTTCTTGATAAAATCATGAATGGTGCAGATCGGAGGCCATAATTGATTTATGAAGGTGTTGGAAATGTTCCTAGCCCAGCATTTTAATGAGACATTTTAAACATATATATATATATAAAAGATTAACTTCGTAAAATATAATTTACTGAACACTATTCCTTAAATGCTCTCTCATATGCAACTTCTTCTTCATCTTTTCTCTTATCTGCAATAATAGTACCCCAAGGCAGCTTGTAAGCGTGATTTTTGCCTCTGCAGAATATCCTGTTGCAGCTGTGCTTTTCACTACGCCTGCATAAAATGACAAATCTCATGCCTAAAAATGAACAGAACTTCAGTAATCTGAATCTGAAAAATTAGGAAATGTAATAAGCGTCAAATAATTTGCAATTATGAGAAAAACAAATCCAATAGCGCCCAATTGAGGAATTATCCTTAAAACATATCCAGGATTGTAGATGACTATTTTCCCCTCAAGGCAAAAAGGAGGAAGCGCTTGATACACTCTACTACCTCTTTTAGGCACTAAGATTTTTTGCCAAGCCTAAAGTTCCATACTTCCTCTATTCAACAAGTTTGACGAAGGAACTGATTCAACGAATTACTAAATTTTATAAAATGATATAATGAAGAATCTGTCGGTCATTTTCAAGGGACGCAAAAAGTTTTGTACCTAATACTGGGGGGCAACTGCCTTATTGTCCCTCCGATACCTATGGCCCTGCCATCTTTATACGTTATGTAACACTAAGGGTACGTTAAGACTTGCGTCCGAGTTCATAAAGGTAAAAAATAGTCTTCTTCTAATTGTTACATAGGACATTCAGTGTTTTAGATATATTCCAGGAAACTTTATCGATAGGTTCTCTAAATTTGTAGCAAAGGAGCAGATTACAAATTGACAATCCTGGCATTTTTGAATAGAACCTCCACGAAATTATCTTGCTTTTACCTACGATTTGAGCAGTAGGTTAACATTTTCTACTGTGGAATGAAAATATGAAAAGAATAAAAAACCCTCTTTACCAAACACTAGTAGTGACATATACAACAATCCTATCATGAAAGCAGTACACAATGTCCAAAGACTTCGTGTGATTCATTTTCATCTAAACTCTTATATCATGACTGAAATCAAACCTTTGTTTACGTTTAGTTGTATTTTCTTTAATGTATTCATGTATTCACGAGGAAAATTGTAAAATTGATTTCTGTTTTGTGACAATTGTTGTGATCCAGTATATTCAAAAAAGTTACTGTTTACGTAATATTTTCTATTATTTTTTGTATCTTGTGTTTTGATGTGAAATAAAAACATTACCAATAACCAATACACGTCTTGTTTGTACATAATTTGTAAGTGTATCAATGGACTCCCCCATCTTGATTTAATTGAATCAAGTAGTTCACTGTGTTAAAGCAATCATGACGGCGAAGACACTACTGCATGTAATACAGTCAGGCATCCTCAGTGGCGTAGCTGAGGAAACAATTTGAGGTGGAAAACTGGGTACATGAGGCTGCACATTTGGTCAAACAGGTCGTAGTTCTGGAGGTGCTGTAAGCTCCTTCTCCAGATGTCAAACAACTTCAGGACACGAGCCTCTATTTTTGATATGATAGGACGGATATCACACGCATATCACACACACACAACTCTAACCAATTCACAAATAATACTTTGATGAGCATATATCGAGGCCTTCACATATTATAAAGTTGTAAAACATAAAATTTCCTCTTTTTATCGTCATTTATCTCCATGGTTCGTGTAATAAGATTAAAACTGGAAAGGAAGATGTCTGCTTTGGCTTCATCAGGAGTGTTACAGTGAGGAAAAAGGAACAACATAAAAATATCAATAAATAGAACTTGCTTTCTTATTAGGCAAATGATTTTATCTCGAAGCAATAACCTGTTTTGCTCCTTCAGCTACGCCACTGGGAATACCGTGGAAAGATTTCAACATGAACCAATACTTTATGTATCTACCCATTCATCCAGTTATTCATCTAACAGTATATTGATTCGTCCTGGCATCACTCTTTCCATCGATCAATCTGTTTATTCACTCCTGCAATCACTCGTCCTTTCAATAGATCTGTTAATTCATCAATATATTAATAATTTATTATAATATTAATTTATTCATTTACCCATACACCCATCTATCTGTCCATTTATTATCCCTTCATCAATTTTCTAACTTACAAATTAGTACATGCACACATAGCAAATGTTCTTTTATGTATTGATATGACAGATGTTTCATCTGTCCAGGGTCAAATCATTTATATCATTCACATGAATTATGAATGGTGCTTCTATTATAGTCAATAGCTACGAGTCAGTAGGCGCTTTTGTGTATTATCATCATCAGCAGCAGCAAGTTCCATCTTTGGTCATAGGGACCCCTATAACATGCTTCACAGTGCCAGTCGCATCCTGTGACTCATTCGGGAATATGGATTCAAAACTATGGTAATTGGCAGGGAATGATGAACATAGGGCTCTCTTCCTATCAGTCATCTATACAGATTATATTCTACAGATAAATATTGTCTAAAATATGTTGTACCTTACATAAGCAACTACATTTTTACATTACTTATACAACATACCAAGTTTTATGCCATTTTCCATGTCTAGTTTGCAATATCTTGCTATTTGTCTTGATATTTGCATGAAATTTCGTGGAATCTAAAAACTGTGCATTTAAACTTCATATATAGATAGAGGCTGGTATCTGATGTCTTAAATCTTTACGTATTTATGATCATGAGTATACGTGCTATGAGTACATGTGCACCAAAATATATCACCCAAAATTTCGCTTTTCATTGATAACATATAGAACCGTTGGTATCAATTGGTTTCAGGATTAATTTCCATCCGAAGTAAACGTAAGGGCAGGAAGCTGATACTTTTCATTTTTATCTTTGTTTTGAAAGCATTTATAAACTTTCTATAAAAGATACATTAAGAGAATCAAAATTCCAGTTTTACAACTTTAGCAGTTTTGTTTAGACGTTTTACGTTTCTTGCTGATCTTTTGTCTTTTAATGGCAGGCAGGTTACCACCCTCGGTCGCTCATCGTCCATTTAAAGGGTGCAGAGTAGAGTCGTGAGCTTTTGCATAAACTGGAAGATTTCAAAGCAAGGCAATAAAGATGCATTATCCACTGTGCTGGAATGCTTCTTACAGTATTGTGAGCAGAAAGATTGGGAGATTAACAGAGTATCAATGAAAGCTTGATATTCTGAAACTCTTAAAACTAGGAGGTCAACACAATTGATCTACATAGATAGTGGTGACAACCAGAGTATTGTCTTAAAATGCAAAACAATACAACCATAGGCACTGCCAACAAGTGCTTTTAAACTGTAGATCAATGAATTTTGTTTACCATATGAGACTAAAGGACGTCAAAGCTCGGAAAACAACATGAAATTCAATTGTCTAGTTTCCATAGTCCAAGTAATGTTTCCCGTTAATATACTGGTAACAGAGACAACCCACAAAATCTGAGACCCCTTTCACCGAAACACGTTCCCTGTTCGCAGTTGCAAAAATTAGTTTCCCATTTCGATCTTTTCTGAGACAGTCCTTTAGTATTCCACAATAAAGTAAATGCATGGATGACAGAAAGGAATATGGTACAGAGTAGAAGTAAATAAGCTCTGAAACAAACACACGGTTAAGAGCACGAGTAATTAATTCTTGTTATAAGTCCGGAGCTTAATAGTAAAATGACAAAAAATTTAAATAACAAAAACATAACTTACTATAACATTTTCATTGATATGAAGAGAGAAAATATGGGTTTTGATACTTGTATATATCATGCAAGAACATCAGCAGAACACAGGCAGAGTTTTCTCAATAATCTTATTGATTTTAGAACAAGGAGCTAGGGACTAATTGAAGCGTTGTAAAGTCCTTCCCATTCCTTTCCTTTCAACTTCATGACGAAGGACAGCAAGTTTAAGCAAGAGGTATTATGGGAAGAGATTCCTAGACCCTAGAATAATACCAGGTGTATTGTTCTTGTACTCAGAAGACCAAACATTATTACATAGGATTATGCTGAATATAAATCTGAGAAGAGGGTACACCGTGCTGCATATACTCCACTGTTTAAGTTGTTATTGACTAAAAGCAAGTCTTGAACTCGACTGAATGTTTAAACAATCAAACATAACAGAAGAAATATTCCGACGCTTATCGACTCAGTTGATGCCATTGATGGTAGATATATATATTATCTTGAGTCGTACTCTTTTCCGCAGCTACGTTTCGGGAAGTACTTCTCCCATTTCCAGGCTGTTGCCTCATATGTTACTCCTCGGGAGTCCGTAATCGAACAGCATAAATCAGCGAAACAGTCCAGAATCCAATAGCCTGAAGATGGGAGAAGTTCCTCTCGGAACGTAGCTCTAAAAAAGACTACGACTAAAGACATGATAAATATCTACCATCAATAACCGAATAACTCGATATCATACAAGAAATTGCAGTTAGTTGTTAGTCAAGTCAAAACAAGGTTACATTAACATATTTTCAAGCATTTTTGTAACGTCCCCTTATAGAATATATCATCCCCTCCCCCACATGTTGTTTCCTCATGTAGCCTTTGCTGTTCTCTTATCGTATATTCATCTCCATCGTATTTGCGTTTACTAAAGTGTAAAAACATAGCTATTAAAAAAGTGTATGAACATCTAGATCATTTTCTATCGTTTCTCAAAAGAGAATTCCAAACTTGAGTTTGCCTACTAGGTACCACCTTTCATTAGAGTATTTATACGAAAGGAAGTGAATAACAAAAAAGTGATGTTAATGTAAATCGGTTAATTTATACACGGTATCTCCTGTTGTTATTGCAATAGCAACTAAGAACATTTCTAATTGTACATCCCTAACAAACCACATTTGAAATGGCATTTATTCCTATTTCTGCAGTTAACAAGATATCTGTTAATTTAATCACGTCTAATTAGTGCAATATTGCGTTAATGCTTCTTCGAGATCATTCGTTACTGGTATAAAAGCAAATAAACAAGGGGCACCGGATGAAGGAGCTCCTCTTGCATTGGGAGATGAATAAAACTGTTATTTTTCTTATTCAAAATAATGATACACGGCCTTCGTTGAGTAATAGAATGCTGTTAGCATACTCTTTCTATTGAAACAGTGATTAAATTGTAAAACGGGCAATCAGCTTTCAAGTATTTCAGGTATTGTATCTTTTAAGCTTACAGACGTTATACGTCAAAGGACATTTCAAGGGTTAAGATTGACCCTAAGGTTACACATCCACACTAGGGTAAATAATGCATAAAATATGAAATGATAAAAACTGAAATACAAGCCGGTATAGAGTGGAAATGCATACTTGAAAGTGATAGAAAATACCAACGTAAAGTCTTGAGATTGTTACTCGACTTTCATCACATTTTGATTATCTTTGAGCAGAAGATGATACTTTCTACCAACTGTATTGTTTACCTTTTCTTAAAGATAATGAAAGTCTAGTTATTTGTCATAATCATATGAAAGATATAGAAAAAAGGGTGCGTTTGTGTTTATGGCGCGTAGGTATTTCTATTGGAGAAATTATAATTTTAACACTAAGTCCCCTTTCGCAAGATATTTGGTTAGTCCCCTGTTTTTAGTTCTCATAAGATTTTATTTTATTTGGTGGAATCGTAGTTTGAAATAACTGTCAAATTTCCCCATTTTGGTCTATAAAATTGCTAGACTCACTTAGTAACTCATGATACATGTGCTGTAAAATTCCTCATTCAAATGAAAAGAAGTTTAATGGAACGCTTAAGCAAAATACACGTATTCCCTACCTCAATATTTCAAATGTCTCATTCGAAATTTTATTTCCTGTGCAAGTTAAACTAAGTATAACTTTGGTATAGCTACCGATTGCGTTTCCTCCTATCCATCCTTGTTCTCAAAGTTTCTGAAAGGAATATTTTTGCATCATTTTGGCGTTTATATTGAAAGTCTGGAAGCGGCATCCTTTTTGCATTAAATTCGAATATTACAAATCTGTCGAATTGAAATATTCATATTGGCCCAGTGCAACAACGAAGAGGTTCATTAATCTTTTTCTTCAATAAAAATAATCTTTCACTGATACACTCCGTCTTTGAGGTTTCAAGGAATAAAGCTTCTCATGAAGCGCTAGGTTATCAGTTAGTGCACTCATTTATGTGATAATTCTGTTGTTGATGTGATTATAACCTTATTTACTGCTGAATTGAAGGCCTACACTCCACATTCCCTGCAATCCACATGACATTTATTTTATTATATCAATATTCCATAACATCTTTTAAAATTCTGATTATTTGTTCCATTTGTGAATCGTATTGATGTTAATAGTTCTTGGCAATATTGAATACTAGTATGAAATATTGCAAATGTCAAGAATTTTGTACCACAAAACTTACACACGGTCCTTCAGGGTGTTGAAGTCCAAAATTGTTCGTCCATTGACCTTGAGGACGTTTAAGTCGAGAATTTTCCGTCCATCGATAAGAATTAATACTGATGAATTGTAAAAGATAAAATTTGGTCAAAAATGTATTGATACTTCGACTACTGGTTGTACGTAATGTAGTGGGGAGAAGGGCACAGTGGGCTGTCTCCACGTAAACCATGAAAGTTTATGCCTTTTCAAAACGTAGTCAAAGTCGGCCACCTAGTTCCTCAACAGCTAGGCGTGCTAGGGCATTGTTCTTAAGATGATGAGTTGAAATAGCTAAAGAAGGACGATCAACTATATCTACCTTTTTCAAGACATGATAAGATTATAAAATAATGCCGGTACTGTTATTTATGATGCAGAGTGTTTTCTCTACAGTGAAACTTGCAGTGTGAAGATTGCATTTAAAAATTGTTTCTTTTCCAGGGCATATTTATAAAATAATGACCATTTATATACTAGTTTACAAAAATACAATTGGTGCCGTTTTACGATGGTTAGTGTTTTACTCTTACTTTCTAAAATTCTGCTGTATTATAATTCGAAATCGCAAAAATATTCCTATTTTAAGACCACTAAACAACTACAAATCTAGAATTTTAAACATAAAGCCTCTTTTTCTATTTGCAGAGACTTTGAAATCAAACCAAACAGCTTTTTTGTTTATCTTAGTGAAATCTCCCATACTTCTAATACGTACAGGTTTTGCATAGTATATTTCCCTTCTTAATTAAATGTACTGTGCGTAAAGAAAGAACAGCCCATCTGACTTCAGATTGTTACAAAGTGTATACTCTTCTCACATTTCAGCGCCGACTCAGTGGTGAGTGACGATGAGTATAGCATAACAGAGGAGCTTTCAAATGCACGAAGTAAGTGATTTTTCTAAATGGTTATTAAGTGGTTTTTGTCTATGACAGAAATTTTGGAAATAGAAGTATGAAGCACAATCAGCAAACTACTGCTACAAATTCGTATAAAAGTGAAACATGTTTGACGAATGAAATGAAATAAATCTGATAGGTAATTACCTAACAAGTCTTTTCATTAATTAGCCTGCAGTTTATTTCCATGTCGCTTAACCATCTCTAGTTTTTTGAAGGCTTCTTAAGTAGGACAAGGAAACCATGTTTGTTTTTCTTCTTCAAGGGACTTTCGAACCTCACGGAACCTCTTTAAGAACTGTAACGGTCTTTACGCATCCACACCTGTCTTTCAAATGTAACAACATGACGCAGTTTATCCTCTTCACTGATTTTTCTCTGAGGGCGGCTTTTGAGACGTTGATTTCATTTATTACTGTGGCATTTCTGTACAACTTTAATAACAACTTTCCATTTCCACCCTGAAAAATGGACCTTACTGGCGTCAGACTTTTTTTCTTGTCACTGGAAATTTCTGTTGCCCAAAGGTACACTAGTTGAAGCAAAACCATCAAGTATTGATCAATTTCATGACTCCTGGAAAATAGCTGTATTGATATTATGTTGATATTGTCAACCTAATAGGATGAAATCACAAGTTACTATCCTCTTAAAAATATATCTCGTTACTTTTCTTGAGTATGGAATAGTTTTGCTGTTCTCTTTTAAGATGAAAACTCCAGACGCTCATTTGTTGCCATCAAGTCAACGAAGGAAAAGATACAGTTATAGATTGTGTCTTCACTGAAGCTCTGTTTGTATGGCTGTTGAACTCGGAGCACTTTGGTTCTTTCGCAGATGGTTAAAATTCATTTCCAAGCACGGAACTACTGGGTAGATTGGCAAAGGGGTTCTTCAGCCATATCAACTGACGTTGGCTATCATAACACTCTAGAGGAATCTGGCCGTAGCTGCGTGAAAAATGTCGCTTGCACACTTGCCTAATATGGCTGACATATTGTTCATGTAGGTGATTTTTTGTCTGACTCTACTCCCGTGTGCCTTGTATTTTCCCGGTCAACGCAAGATGTTCTAGACTTTCTTTCCTGATAATGTAACCGAGAAAAGTTAGCTGACGCTTTCTGATGCTGTGAGTCAAATATCTTTGGGTATCCGCACGGCCTAATACTTCTTCATTTGATACATGCTCTATCCAAGATATCCTTTGCATTAGGCGCAAAAACGACATCTTGGCAGCTAATATCTTATTCTCGATTGCTTTCGAAATGGTCCAGGTTTCACATCCGTATGTTAGCACCGAGTACACATAACAGCTGAACAATCTACACCTTATTCTCATTGAGATGTTTTGGTTCCTTAGTATTTTGCTCATTTCTTGATACTCGCCTTATGCCATTCCAGTTCTTTACATCTTCCATCTAATGCTATCATACTGTCAAGATAGTTAAATTCTTTTACTTGAGCTGCTTTGGTACCGTCTAGGCAAAGGGGTTAGGGGATATCTTTTCTATGTTATAATATAAATCTGTATTTAACTGTGTACGACCGCTAAAAGGGTTGATTATGTTACTGATTATACAGGGGTGACTGCAAATTATGTTTGCTAGCGATTTTAAGCTGTAAATGATAGTGACGAGACGTCTGCAAGAAATACGTTATCCTACTGTAACTGTGTGTATGCAAACTGAGAGAGAAGTCAAGCAAATGTTATTGTGCGAAACAGCGTAATGCTCGAAGAACAATGGGATGAATTAGGCAAAGAAAGAAAGGAAAACCTCAACAGGTAAGTCAATGTTAGATAAGACATCAAGGTGTCTCCCCAGACATCCAATATATTGGAAAATGCCCTGATACATACCCTTTGGGCATGGAACGTAAGTCATGGAGGTAGTACTTTGGTAGAAAATCCATCTGAACATAAGCATTGGAAGTAGGCCCATTTGTAATCTATGTCCAACTAATATTTCTTCAGATTGCATATGAAGAGACAATGAAATTAACTGACTCTTTTTGAAATACATGATATACAAGTAACTCATTGAAACATTGACACTATTTGAGTACTGTTGATAATATAAAAGATGCAAAGTATATTTACATCTTCATTTCAAACAATGTCTTGCTGAGCCATTATTGCAATGCAGTATGAAAATTGAGACAAAATTGCAATTTCGGGTAGCAATAATGAAGACATATTCCTTTGATTGTGTAATGAACACAAAAATGATACTAGTATCATCGAACATACATTTATGTATTTAGATTCGAAAACATTTTAGTACTGAAACGGTTTTATTGTCTGACACTCTTCAGAGTACAACATCGTCGGAATTGAGATTGAGAAGAAATCAATAAAACTTATACCAAGACTGTGTTTTGAAAGTAGCCAAACGAAGATCTGATTGCCAGATTAGTGTTGTTTTGACCAATCAGTGCCCGTTAAGCTGAATGGCTAGCTGAAAAGGTCCAATAAAAAGACAAATTATTTTTGTCTACAAAACAACGGTTTTGTTGGTTTGTTGCGGGTGGATTCTAGAACGAACAAGTAAAAAGCAGACCTAGCCTTATCTTATTATGAGAAAGCGGTCATCCGTATACATTTTCGCACATTCTGGGTTTTCAAGCAAGTGCTGCCTTATTACAGAGTCACATTGCTAACTTTTTTCCGCTTAGCCATCAACCTTTGAATTGGGTCCCTAGATGCTACTGCTAGAATAAAAGAGTTGCTCCCTATGCGATAAGGTAAATGTGTAACTCAAAGGTCAGCTTATAATGAGTAGATAAAAGAGACAGAATCTAAAGACAAACATTGGCTTGGTATATTTAATAGGCCAGACTGAATTTCAGGAATCTCTCCAGGAACCAGAAATCTCTTAACAATGGTAAAAGACTAGAGAAGGAAGTATCAAAACATATCTGGTACTGAAGGAGCAAAATATTAATTAGTGTGGTATGTAATGGTCCATTGTCACAATTTCCTTAACAATACATTAAAGCCAGGATTTAATGTTACTTACAAAGTGTAAGCTTAGAGGTATGGAAGCGCTGACAAAATTAAACCTACTGAATTAAGTCATTTAAAAATGCAAACATACGAATCCTTCAGTCGTCAATAAATAGAAGGGCGAATAACAGGATTTTATAATTGTAAGGGAAGGTAGATCATCGCGAAACAAAGCTTAAAAAATTCCTCGCAGTCTGTAGAACGACATAGAACAGAGCCTAAAAACGCTACGGTAATAATTCACAGTAAGTATATACACTAGCATACAGACATCGGAAAGTGGACAGGTTTATAATAATGACAGTGTGGGATATTTAAGAGCAAACACCTGGTATACATGCCCTCCGCCCCTTGAATTACTCTCCCTCAAAAGTTTTATATCTGTAGTACAATTATGAATGGATTTATTAAATTATCAGAAATGATTGAGAGGACAATTCTAATTTTTAGTCATCTTTTTATTTAGAACAAAAATACTGGGCAGTGGTATCAATGTACGATAACCTGGAGATATGTCAAGGTTCTGTCAATAAGAGCTTTGTACCTCAAATGAGTGACGAGGAGGCTAACCTGGGAAGTGATCGTTTTTGAATAAAGAGGATGGAAAATTTGGAAAGCATGCAGACAATCATATATTTTTCACATCGTATTTGTAATCCCTGTTTGAAGTGAGTTGTGAAATATGGGTTTGTAGCAATTTTAGTTGTAACAGTATTTTGGTTATCCTTCTGTTTTTAAAGATTTTATATAAGGAGTGAGAATTAATTAAATTTTAAAGAATGACTGTTATTTGCCTTCCACTGTGCATTCATGTAGAAATATTGCGTCACGATGCGGAGGGAAAGTGTGCAACAGCAGACTGTGTACATAGGTCTTGAAAAGGCTTTCTTTATGATGTAGGGGTACCGAGCAAAATGAGTAGTGATGGCCCAGACGCATGGATATCACGTTTGTCATTGTATCACCAAGATAGGGAAATCATTTACAACATCAACAAGTTCCTTCTAAAAGTAACATACGAGAGACTTATCAATGCTTCAATGAAACTCTTATGATTATAATGAGATTAAGTCGTATCAAGCAATGTTACAGTTTTGCAGATTTTCTTTTAAAATTTTTGTCGATAAAAATGCTGAACCTATGTTACATTACCTATTATAATTCGAATTCATTTATTCGAATCATTGGAATCAAATTTGAAAAACATTTTTTGCTTCGGTAGCGATTGATCATAAATTTATACTGAATTAAAAGAAATAACTTACCGTCTTTAGAGCACATTGTGAAGTTAAAAGTTTGGTGAAGAGGACTTTTTCTTCGATTTTCAAGACGCTTTTTTTAGTACTTAGAGGTGTGCGGAACCGGCCACACTTTTTGCACCTTTAGAAATTCCGATGGACACAAAATCATGAGGATCCGGTCCCTTAGAAATAACTTCCCGTCTTGCTAGCACCTTGTGAAGTTAGACCATCATCGCTTAACGTTTCAAGCAATAAATTGATCTAGCATTAGGCAAAGTAGGCTCTTTGCTCTCTTTATTAAGTGACATTTGCAGGATATACGAGGCCCTGATTCAAAGTTATCATCCAAAGAGAGGAATAATCTGCATTTCTGGGTCACCAGCTTTCTGTTTGTTTTTCGTATTTCTTGAAACTAAGACCTATTCTGTAAAGTTTTCAAATCTGAGCATGCGTTTAATTGACACAATAGCTAAAGTGGTTTAATCATTCGTTGACGTCCTTACACATCTTTCTATTAAAAAAAGAGAATCCTTTACCATTTCGAAGAAGCTAGCTATATTTTGAATTCAAGCTAGCGTACTACTTATTTCGTAGCGGGGACAAAGAATGCAACACTCCAGACTTTGGAACTTGATCATCAGGTTCTTTGTTTTCAGTGTTAACATGTTAGTGGGCCTATTAAATTGAATATCTTCCATCTTTACACAAGTTTGCGTTCTTTTCTCCAATAATTTTGTATAGTTCTCATAGTTGATTTGTTTTTCACAATCAATCGATACAAGTCGCATATTTCTTGTATTAAGATAATTTATAGATGCCTCACAGGTGATAATCTCTATTGCACTACGTCAGTGCAGATATGAAGTAGTGGTTTGTTTCCAAAAATAGGTACTGTTATTATTATGCAGCGGTTGACCTGCGAGAAGTACACATGAATGTAACCACTCCTAAGAATACTTGGACAACGTACTCCAATCACTTGAACGTGGATTTAATTTTGTAGAAACTTCTTGTAGATCGAAAGCTAACTGAGTTATCAGAATAATCAGCAAATTTTAAGAACATACAAGGTATTTATTTCAAAGGCCCTCGTGCCTATCACTGGACCAGCAGTTTAACGTTCCAACAGTCTAATGGTCCAATGGCCAAATGGTCCAATAATCCACAGATGCAGAAGTGCAACAGTCCAACAGTATAACAGTCCAACAGTCCAACTGTCCAACAGTCCAACAGTCCAACAGTCCAACAGTCCAACAGTCCAACAGTCCAACAGTCCAACAGTCCAACAGTCCAACAGACCAACAGTCCAACAGTCCAACAGTCCAACAGTCCAACAGTCCAATGAACCTATAGCCAAACGTTTCAAGTGTCAAATGGTCTAAAGGCCCAACAATCCAAGGGGCCAAGGGGCCTGTAAGCGCAGCTCTGACATGCCTTACTTAAAAGCTAGGCCAGTAAAGGCGACTTGAAATTTAACCTAGGTAACTTGATGCACCTTAAGGACACAAGAGCTCATATCAAGCACTACACCATTATTTTACTGTGAAATGGATGCAAAATGACTCCTTAGCTTTCTCGAACCCTCATGTACATAAATCATTGTAAGACAAAATACTATATTTATAAACAAAGTAAATTAATATATAAAATCAGTACCTCGGAGGTCCTTCTGGTCTTGCATGCACCATGTGCTAAACTACTATTCCTGATGGATGTTTAAAATTCTATATATATATACTGCTAAAAACGTGAAGACATTCATGATCAAAGTAGTTTCTAGATTAAAATATAATCGATATTAAGATAATAGGAAATCAGATGATACTAGGAAAGTCTGCGGAGGATGGATTTTAGCAAACTACATGTTCATTGCGTCCTAGAGATGACTATGTGTTCTGCGTGATTTCAAATAGTAAAAACCACTAGAGATTTCATCAAGGAGACTTGTGAGGATTTTAAATGAACTCTTCAGGGCCAATGGGCCAATGCCCCAACAATCCAATGTTTCAACGACCTAAAGATCCATCCATCTAACGAACAACACAGATTTCTATCGCACAACCTATTGAAAATGGAATC
>JAAAKL020004368.1:0-21127 GCA_010016065.2 Carybdea cf. marsupialis auct. non (Linnaeus, 1758) | reverse complement strand
TACTACTACTACTACTACTACTACTACTACTACTACTACTACTACTACTACTACTACTACTACTATAATACTACTACGCTACAACTGAGCATACCGATTTTTTGCCACACAGCTGTCATATTTTTGACTCTCATTACAATCATCATGTTTAACCAAAGCTGATATTGAAGAACTCTTATGATGTTACAAGACTCAAAAATTTGATCTTTATCCTTTTCTTGTCTCGCAGCAGTCAACAAATCCGTGATGGGTGAGAGACATTGAGAAGATGGCCGAGTATAAGCCAAATGACTTTGGACATTTATTGCAATCGGATGATATATTCGTGGATTACCTGAACCATTTTCTACAACTGAAGGTAAGAGGATCCCTTTTCTTTCTCCGGTTACTCAAATTAAAGGTCTGGCGAAGCATCCATGTTTAGGTTGGGGAGTTCGGGTAAAATGATGAAAAATAACCATTTTTATCGTGCTTGTGATCCATGTTCTCACCCAGATAATCATCATTGTCATCAGCATTTTTACAAAACTTCAGGAGAACAAACATAAGTATTTCCTTGCTATATAAATCAAAATGAATTCCTATATTTTTTTGTTCGTACCTAGGATATCGATCTGATCAGCTTTCAAACATGCCGATTGGTCTACGGTGTTACACTATGTCCTGGCGGTGACATATTTTTTGTTTCCCTTAAATCTTTTGAACAGTAATTTTTCCCCAAACTCTCTCTTCTGGATGATCAGATTCAAAAGATAAAATTCATTTTCATGTTACGCTCTAGCGTATCAAACATAATGCCTCGTCCATTTGTTCCAAGTTTTATAGAAGATGTTGGAACGTTGAATACAAACTGATTTTGTTTGTAGAATTCATTCTTTGTGTTAGATTCATGGCAACTGGTTGGGGGGTGGGGGGTCGGGCTCATGTATTCGTTAGCCAGTTACATGTACCAAGCTACGAAGCAGCCTTGTAGGTCATAATGACTGGTAGCTTCCTACTTGTAGTGTGGCCGTAAGATACCGTATTGTGAAGATCAGATCACTGTTGATTCCAAGCTACGATAACTTGCCATGAACCATTTAAAGTTAGGGCCAATGGTCAAATGGCATAAACAAGGAAATTCTGAAGGCCTTTTTGGGGTATTTGGCGGCTCACGTATATGTGCTTCCCTATCATAATGTAACCCCTTCAATATATAGACGCAGATTTTAAAACCATATATCTTTCTTTAGTGATAATATCTGCTGTAACGTGAAATAATCGCACTAAAGGTTTTGTCTTTCTGTCCTCAAGGTTTTTCCGAAGAAAATCCAATTTGACACAGGTACAAAGCTATTTGTGGAAATAGATGAATTCCTTCAAAATGGAAATCCGTTATCATATGATAACCTAACCTTTGAAGAAAAATTGTCCTTTAACAGATTTTTAACAAAATGGTGTTGCGAAAATCGTCTGCCTTACTTTCTAAGGTTAGTTTTGATTTTTGTTTCATTTTTTCTTGATGTATATTCTTTCCTGCTCTGGCTTGAATGTTTCATTTGAGACCCATCTTGAAGACAAGACTTCCATAGTGTCTAGTAATGGACAGAAAGAACATTCTTCTCTTGCTAGTTTTTGTTAAAATATGCGTAATATCCACCAAACATGCTTACATGACGCTGGAGAGACTTGCAAAGGTAATTCTGTAGTTGTTGATATTATTCTATATGTATGTATGCGCCTTGGCTTATTAGATGAACTTTAATAGTTTTCCCCTATTTTTCTAAAAAATCAGATTCCTATTTCCACCTCCATGAAAATGTATTTCGACTATCTTCTACGCCGTAAAAGTAAGCGTATGTACTCGATTTGAGAATATGCGGTACAGGAGATGAAGAGGAAAGCTTAAAGTTTACGATGTTGATGACGCCGGAGTATCTGTAGAATTGTAGGAAGAGTAAAATTGACCATCTTTTTTTGTTTACGCTAGTTTTAAGTAGAAACTCATTGAAGTAGAATGGTACATAACTAACCGTAAAGTGAAAAATCATAGAATATCCAAAAATGTTTAATTGATTTTCATTAAATATTGCTGCCTCAAAGCTTTAAAAAAATGGCTAAATTTGAAACATATAGACGATCTGCCATGAACAGAATTTAACATAGGATCCCGTTGGTGCTCTTGTGGTTCAGTTTAACAGTAAATCAGAAATCTGTTCAAACATCAGTGCTATGATCCAAATTCTCGCCATCAGCTGTCTGGCAGCATCAAGTATTCAGCTTACTATGATATGGGGTGATTGACATACCAGAAGCATCAGGTACGTAGTGAAGAAATTGCTCAGTGTTCCCCTCTGTAACTTAAGGAATTGGATGTCTAGAATTCATGGCCAATCGATAGGACCCATGTATGTGCGAAGAAGTAAGTCACACATCGCTCTGCGAAGATTAGCAAGATGCTGTTGAAACTTCGTGTTCAAAACATAGCAGTCACTCCGTGAGATGGGTGAAAGACGCTGTTATTACGTTCCTATCACTTTATATTATGTAGAGATGGCATTTTCAGTTCTGCATTTCCTTTATACGATCGAAATTTGATTAAAGTGAAAGCAGCTGAGTCTATCATAGTTATACATGGATCTTGTATTGAAAGGAGGTTACAAACTATAAAGCACTTTAGAAATGTAGGTGTGACAGATTCTTAGTTCCGATGTTTATTTCAGGTCCGCATGTTACAGAGAATACAAGCTTTGCACCAAACTCGTGAGGGAAGACAGAATACAATCAAGCACAACGTGCAGTCGTGCGCAACCCTCGCGATTTTCACACTACTCGTTAGGACGGTCGCTTGATATCCGTAACGACTCTTTGCAAGACGATGAGAAGGATCAACCTCAAAACGAGACTACTAGCCAGAAAGAGGTTATGCATGATATTTCAACTGCTAGACCGCAATGTTTTTCGGCCGATATGATTAAAGACAAGAAATTTATTCGGGAGCATGGACACTCGTTTCTACCACCTTTGACATCGGAGACAGGTAAGGTTTTGCTTTTTTTCTTGCTTGATTTTAGCAAGGTGATTTTATCTATTGCTATGTATGAACGTGTTAATTTTTTCTGTTGCTATATACCTTATCTCTGCCCTCAGCAATGTTATTGAATAAAGGAGAATTAAAATCCTACCTAACTGGGAACCAGTCCCTCTATGTCTATATCTCAGAAGCAGCTGTACACATTTTATTCGTAAACCAGGGAATGAAGATAATGATATTACTTATGATATGTTGATGCCTGTAAACCGTCATTTTTTCAGTCCAGGTCACTTTGTTGACTAGACGCGCTCTACGATATGTTCCCTACTCGCTAGTCAGAATCGGTGAGTCGCGGAATTGGCAGAAGTTTTGACATGAAGAGGTAAGAGTAAGAAAGTGATGCAACATGGTGTTAAAATGGAGAACCCTACCCCTCTATTAGCTAGTTTACCTCATGGAAGAGTAGCAGAGTTGGTAAAGCTGCTGGCCGGTGACTCCTACGATTCTGGACTATGAAATATGCAAATTTCCCCAACTCCCGTTCCAAAATATTTTAAGTTTGAAAACGAGCATTTTGGGCACTTGCATGTCGGACCTCCCAGCTGATAAGCGGAGAAGTCTAGAAAACAAATAATACCAAGAATGGACATCCCTTTCATGTGGTAAGTGTCTTGTGGGATTTTTCCCCCCGAAATTCAGTAAAAGTTTAACTTCTATTTGTCCAGGATTGTAGGTCGTGGTTTGAAATCCCATTTCGTTCTTCATTGTCTCCTGAGAGGTTATATGTTAACGAATTATGAGAGTCAACAGGTCTTATATATCGAATGACCCCGAACGGGGTAGGAATGGGAGTGTTGGATTGCTATGCCAGAAGGAAACAAGTTAGCTTGTTTTTGACGAGTTTCATCTTTATATTCAATGTTTGATTAATAAATGTATTGTATTATATACTTACTACATCGCGCTATACCGTGTCTAGTAGTAAATAAATGGAATTAATTGGCAAGTGTTCCTACTGTGGCTGCCTGTGCTCTACATAAGAACACAGGAGTTTCAGTAAATAGAATGCTGATGCGCAAGCCAAGAATGTAAGGGTAACAATAATATTAATATAACTTGTAAGAGTACATAGATAAAGATGAAATAATAAAAAGACGAATCACAGTGAAAAAGATAACGTACCGTTTGGTGAAACTTCCTAGACCTTCTAGGACCAGCGAAGTAGAATTGAAATTTGTGGTGCCACATACGCACAATACGATAGTTATAAGGAAGCATGTTAGTTTTATAGATCTTCCGGACCCTGATCACGTGATTGGACCATAGGGATCTAATACACTGCTTATGCCGCAGTGACACCTACAACGATGTTAATTAACATTATGATTATTATGAAAATCATGAGGATAATGGAAAATATTCAGGTATCTAAATTATGCTTTCAGTTGAAGAGCAGCCACGCCCTAAAACATGCGTCACTTGGTTTGAAGAATCCAGGAAGTCCATGAATTCTTTACCTGACGCGGAATTTGATGAAGGTGTAGATGTAGCGGACGATGACGAATTTGGAGAGAGTGTCCTGGAATTCGAAGATGTATCTGAGAAAGATGGTAAAGACGAGCAAGTATTCACTGAACTTCGCTCCATATCAACCAAACTTCAAATGACTTTGCAAGAAATGAAAGAAGACTGCTTGGGATCGGTAAGGACATTAAACTCTTTCTTGATTACTGCAACTGAGAGAGAATTTAAACTTGTTAACCAACAATCAAAGGGTAACATATACACCAAACCTTAAACAAGCCAAGTGATGGCTTTGAAAAACACCGGATATTTAAAGAAAATTCCTTGCGTAACATATAATTTATCAGATATTTGTTTTGATTTAAAACGCGCAAAAGTTAACATTTGCTTGCATTTTACTCCTTTCTCCTCCGGGCGAAAAAGTATTGGCCATCACTGTCTTAGTTGATTTTACACTGCCCTCTTTCCAGAGAATTGCTAATATATTTGTCTACTGGTACCCTGCTATACACAGATCTATCCTTACATTATGTTTCCGTATATCGACGATTTTGGTGCTTTGAAATTTGATAATATCGTTGAACTTTGTCGCAATCTCCCTTCCTTATTTTAGATCATTTCTATTTGTTTAGATGCAGCAAGGCTAGGTAGTTAAGGTAGCTCATTCATAATCTTAGAAGAACTGATAAGAAGTGATTAGAACACACTTTATACTGGAGAATCTTTTCATTAGTTTTACGTGGGACGAAGTCGAACACTGAAATTTATGTTTTTTCTAACTAACACTTGAAACAAACCAAACGTTCTGAAAATATTTATGCTTCGCGGAGACGGTCAGCTTGTCCACTAGACTCTGGAAAGTGGATGGGGTCTGTCTTAAAGAGTACAGCAGTAAAACAGAAGCAACGGGGTAGGGATTGTAGTGTTGGGTTATTGTACAGTGGATGGGGTCTGTCTGAAAGGGTACAGCAGCAAAAAAGAAGCAACGGGATAGGGATTGGAGCGTTGGGTTATTGTACCATGAGGAAACAAGCCAACTTATTAGTGGCGATTTTCATCTGCATATTCAATATTTGATCAATGAGTGTGCTGTAATAAAATTACTATATCGTACTATACCGTGTTTCGTAATAGACCAATCACAATCAAGACATTTCTTTACTGTAGTTATATACCAGACACTGGTTACGATAAATAATACGAGGTATAAAATTAACTCATTGGCTTTTGGTCACTCGTTTCTATCAATTTGCTTTCACCAGTGTCAGGCCAAAAACAACTTAGAAAAGAAACTTAGGTAGCGGAATTTTTATATCTCTCATCATGTCTTGGAACGCGAGTCACCGCTTCCTACAAATATACTTTTCAAAACAGCTGATCTATATGATGATTGTATGTGGTTTACTTATGATAAGTGGTGGATAACATATATTAAGTTAAATTACGTACATAAAAGCAGAAAGTATGATCTTATTTCAACAGATGTCGAAGATAGCAGAATTTAATTATTTCCTTGGCAAGACAAGAGCAAAGAACTTTATCAATCTTTGGTTGCAACTGGAATCGTACAGAAGTTTTCGTGTCTGGGAGGAGGATGCTCCTCAGAACGAGAGGGAGCTCCGGAACAGAATACTAAGGTAAAATTTGATCAAGATTGGTGATTAATTAGCGTTTTAAGGAATGGTGGCAAGGGATGTATGTGCCCAACTATGGAACTGCTTTAGAGTTGGTTCACGATGTCATAATTCATCTTTTCATACTCAAATCCAAGTAATTACAAAAAGTGGCTAAATGACCCACTTCGATATCGTACGCAATTTCTATCCAGCTCTAGCAATTTGGAGTCCAAACCTCTCTACACTGTGGGACTTGACCATTAATGGACTGCCATCCACCCCAACAATCTATTCAGATTCCATTGAAAGATATAATGTATCATTGAGAAGAGGGGAGTTAAAATAACATGAATAAATTTGAATAATTTGAGTCCCGATGGTGACATATTTTTTATTTCTTTAGTGTATTGTCAAATCTGATTATTTGAAATCCTTTTCTCTTTACGATATTTTGAACTCGTGGCATTAACATTCACGATAGCACCCCTCTTGTCAACTTCTGTTAACGTTTGTACTCCTCCTACCCCCTATTTATGGCTGACTTCATTTCTGAATAGTCTCATAATTGTTTACATGTTAGTTTCTTAATTTGCTTTGCAATGTTAATACAACAATCTACTGAATTCTTCCAATTTTCAATCACCTATGTCAGCCCTGGTTGATCTATCTCAGGGGTCGGCAACCCAAAATATTGAAAGAGCCATATTGGACCAAAAAAACAAAATACAAATACGCGCATCCTGTAGAGAATGACGCACCACGTGTGACTACTCTGTTGTACGATGCCACCTCAAGTGTAACTTCATTACAATAGTAATGAATTATGTTTCATTGCTTTGATGAAATAAAAGAAATGCAATAAGGAAATACGTTTTTTGATGTCATTTTTGTTTTGAGGATTTGTAAAAACAACAACGAAATGGAACGTGCATAAAGTGCCCCTTATTTTTAAAAAAGCTCCAGGTAGCCACTAGGGCAGCGCTAAAGAGCCGCGGGTTGCCGACCCCGATTTATCTAATATTCTTAAAGTCTGATATATAGAACCTATCCGTAACCGTAAAATATTGCAGTTAATTATGTAGCACCTTTTATGGTGTGTTCGTTTTCGTATTGCCATTATCATCCTCGCTGTTGCATAAAATGACGCCGAAAAACCTCTTTCAGACCAAACAGAAGATGTCATGTATGCTGTCAGTATTACCTATTGTTACGAATATGTATAATAAACAAAGATCCCACCCAGATTTAGTTTTGATTCGTGTCAGCATCATGTCAGCATTAAATTACTGCGTGTGAAGTCACATGCTGCATGATAGCATATTACTAAAAGAATTCAGTAACATATAGATATGCTGATCCAAGTTATTAGAGTTCAAGTTCTATTTTGACTGTACATAGACATATTGATTGGATATTGTAAGATGACGTGAAATTCTTATCTACATGATTCTTCTTTGTGTTCGAGACTAAGTTGTAGTCTCACTTCGTGTGTTCGAGTCAGTCATCGTAACACCTATATTCATTCTTAGAAATTTTCCAAACCTCACAATTCATTATATTAAACTCTTGTTCATCTTGCCTTATTGTTGAATTACTAGTGTGTCAACTCCTAAGGTTCTATGCATATCAACTTCTTTTAGGGAAATAGAATTTAAATTTAGGGCCTACCTAAAGGACGATGCAGTGGTAAGTACTGTTAAAAAATATAATTATTTTGTCTCTGATTTGTGATGCGTTCAGGCAGAAACAACTTTGTCAGACATTTTGTGATTGATGTTTTATACTATCACTAACGAAAACTAATGTTATGTAACCGTGGTTTCATTTTGCTTAACGTTTAGGTTGAACTATCGGTCTTGCAACTCTTTTATTTATGAAAACATGTGGCGTGCATACCTGTGAAATCTATCCTGTTAGCCATGACCTGTACCATATATTTGAACAATTTAATCTTGCAAAAGACCTCGAAATATTAAATTTAACGACTTTCGAACCCTAAAGGAGAATTTTAAATGTGCTTGCTTCCGGAGTTTATCAACATCTGCTTCGACTCTGCCTTTAGCTCGTCATTATCCCACCATTTTTACTATACGGGACTGTTGACCTAATTTATCCATTTGCTTTGTTGATATAACCTGTCTAGTACCTGTAATGATTTGTGTATCTGCCCATGTTAATCTCTTTAAACCTCAAGTGGAAAATTGGGAAACTTGCCCACTGGTTGGAAAAAGTGCCTTCAGACCATCCACAGCATGATGATACCTAAATATCCTTGCGGTGCATGATATAGAGCCCAGTTAACTTAATTCAACCCAGGTTCCCATAGTCTCCCAAACAGAGATTTAACACATTGGATTTTGTATGTAATTCTTGTGAATTATGAAAAGTGAAGATACTTTAATTAAATACCGTACACGTTATAATTTGAATCAATTGATCTTTACCAAAATCCCCATCTTTATTTCCCCATATGTTCTCGAAAGTGTGACTAAGGACATAATTTCTCCCCCAATAGGAACGGCACATTCGACTCCTGATGAATTTTTACCTTTGTCCCTTTTAAAATTTTAGCCACTTCTACGTTGCTCTAAAGATGACGTCAATATTGCTGAAAGTTTCTTTTTTCGAATGCAAAATGATATTCTACGTAGGCTGGCGACGTACTGGATTGCAAGGTACATGGTGCATTACGACAAGACACAAACACAGTAAGTGTATATTGGTAAATATGACACCAATCACTATATAAAACTAGGTAGAACATATATATGCTTGTGATTTTACCTTGCGCAGAGTACCGACTTTGCCCTACCACCTTGGGAATAGATTTGAACGGTTGTAATCACAGGAAGGATTGCTCTCTCGTAGAGTTGTCACTCTTTCATTCCGCAAATGAAATCGCGAACAAAAGTGGCTGTTGTAGTACTTGTCACCAGTAAAAAGAGGACCGCTACGTAGTTACAGAACTCAAATTCGCTGCAGGCATAACTGCTAAGAAGTGTTTTGCATGTGATAACCATATTATCTGTGTTCTGTGTGTGGGTGAGCTCTCTCGTCATTGGCTCCGTCAAGAGTTCATTAATTTCAGTAGCAATTTGGCCCTTCCGATTTGTCCTGCTGCCCGAAACTGGTGTAAGGAAGTATCAGCAGGGGCTCTTTTAGGTTAAATAAATTGGAGTGGGGCATGGAAACTTTTAGAAGGATTTTAAACACTAAATTGATGATGATCATTGACGTTGGCTTATATCTTCCATAGCTATAGGAAGGGAATCACTTAGCAATACCTCTATTGCAGACCATCCAATCTCATTAATCCACATTTAACTTATGTCTATCTTTGTTATTGGCATTAAAATCTAGCCATGTTGCCAATAATTGGGTGCACAAATGCCTCTTGCCCGAACTCCACTACGACCGATAAAGTAGGGCAATAGCTGATCTTACATTTGTTGAGCATGCGTAGTGGAGGCTGTATTGACAACTTTAACTTCATTGCCGTGTTTCCTTGGTAAGGGCGCTGAATATGCATAGTTTGATCAATGTTTACGGAATTACAATTTCTCCCCCTTTTCTATTTTATCACATGTTATGTCATATTTTTTGTCACCTTCTCCTCGTCTTTTCTTCTTCACAGGACCGAGAGTGAAACGTCTAATTTACGCAGAGAATCTAGCTTTTCCCTCTTCCCTTCCATTTCTGTCGTGAAGTCACTCCCGTTGCTAGGAAACCAGATTACTGATGTGCCAAAGGAAACCACCTTTGACTCTATAGTGTCCTTTATGGATAAAAAATGGCGTCCTGGTTTCTTTTCGAAAGATATCGGTGACGACGAATGGATTGAAAACAACAATGTAGTGCAATATCTACAATCTAGTAAACAGTACGTATGCTCCCTGATTACAATTTTATTAGTTCCTTATCACTTATTTCCCGGCTTAACCTTTGCCCCATTGCACAGTGTTTGTGGGTTCTTTTGTGAACAATTTTCAGGAGTAAAAGAGGTAAAGCGTCACGTAATTCTTGGTTGTGGTTACTTTTATCAAATAGAGTTAAAAAAAGAAAAAAGTTGCAACTGTTGTTAGACTTTTGGTAATTATTTTACTAAATATTGTTGTTAACATATTGGCTATGGCCATGAATAGGTTGTCCCGTGTTGAAATTGTGAGATGCAGCCAACAGTATACGCATTTGAAATCCATGCCAAAATCACAATATTAGTCCAGAAGTCATCATTCTGGCCTCGAATATTAAGATAAAGCTACACAATGTACCTCTAGAAACCCTTGGTTAAGCTCTGTTGAAAATTGAACCCAACAAAACACTGGCTCGAACACCTGAAGCACCTTCTTGTGAGCGTCTATGACTTTCTTCTCTTCTCGTGCAACTATTACACGACGAAGCAACATCAACCTCGCTTTCAAGTAAGTCAATCAAACAGAAACTCCATGTCAAGATTTTGGCTACTAATAAACAGCAGAATTTGCGTATAATGCTAAAAAGGGGAAATGCTAGTAGAACAGGGCACGAATAATACTGTATTTCTATCAAAGCTCATAAAGATAAGCATTGTCACCAGAACACACAGCTTTTTGTTTGGTACATCAACGAGTTATCATAGCTGTTAAGAATCGTTGTGCTTATTGGACACTTTCGGTTTGTGGACTTTTTCTGAGCCAAACTTTTAATTACTCACACGATTAATTAAGAATTTTACTCTCATTTTTGTATATCTTCCAGAAACGACTTTTTTGGTGCTATATTCCAGTCTGACCAAGAAGCTGGATATCCTTTATACAGCTATTTGAAAAGGTGAGGTCACAGCTTCTTGTTGTAGGCATTAGAGGCCATATCCACATACCTATTGTGTACGAGTGTTAGTTGTACATAGCCTGACTCCCTAACAGAAAAGAAGATTAACTGTAATCCACCTGATATGCCATCGAACTGTGCTTGACCGCAGCATGGCAATGGTGCCAATCTTAGTCACCGGCACCGTGAAGTCAATTGAAGGATATATGAATTGCATACGGTGACGGCGAAGCGTACTTATCTATGGAAAATTGCACTGATGAAGCTAATAGCAAAATAAAAAATTGGGTTGCTGTTGGTGGTGAGAATTCGCGATCGACTTCCCAGATTATCGACTTTACTATTGCACTGTTTAGTACCGTGGTAAAGTCTTCGTTTTCGATATGGGAGATCCTGGGTTCGATCCCGCCAGTGCCGTAAGCATTTCATGTTTATTGAGTTCTATACTATGTATTTCATGATTGTTAGTGTGTCTGCCTGAGTACTTATCTATATATATTTATATTACCTGCACCCTTTACGAGTATAACCGATGATAATGGATAGTATATAATAACGTTTTATAATGTAAATTATCATGAAATCAGCTATGTAAATATTGGCAATCTCTCGATGCCGCTTTCTTCCTGACTCTTTTTTTTCTGTGCGCATTTTTCGTATTTTTGGAGTCGTTTTTCGTGCAATTGAAGGATAGTACTTGCTAAAACTATGTCTCTCTTCAGAGGAGGATATACAAACAAGTAAAATCCTAGATACTTCAAAATTTATACTTGTAGATGTAAAGTGGTTGGCTTTCTCGAAGGGATTAGCTTCTTGATATTTACCGTCTTCTTCGTGCGAGTTTTTCTTCCGTCCCTTAATTTTCTTCAATTCATAATCCTCAAAATTTTAGTTTTGTAAGCCTCAATTAATTTCTATTGTTTATCACCCTTGTTTCGCAAATGACACGACATGCAGAAATAAGTATATATGCCATGCCTGCAGCAAATTCATTACCGAATCCCAATAAAAACTCAAACATGCCAACTATACGTGGTCAGGATTATGATCAAAAATCTAAATGGATTCTGTTAGCTTAAGGCTTTTGAAGATATCAAAGTTGTTTAGCGAAATGAGCAAGGTTGCCCCAAACTGCCCATGTTTCATTGTTCACTTTTTCTAATTTTTCATCACATTGAACGCGTAATGGTTCAGTAAAAAGTAAGTTGACACTTACTTCCTTTTTTAGTAGGCGTAGTATCATACAAGGCTAACAAAAGCCACTAATTGTATGCACTAGAATAGAGGTTAGCAATATGGATAGTAAACAACTTTTGAAACCTCGCATATGCCCTTCCAAGAAATGCAGGCGATCATAATAATATGGAGTCAACACAACTTTTAGCTTGAAAATTGCTTCTAAAGATAGATAATGTTTGATAAATCGCCAAACGTATGTTGGACTATCGTATATATAATACTTTTAATCAATACTTTTTTTTCCAATTAGAGAGGCGTTGTAAGCAACTCGTGGCTCATATGTTTTTGTATATAAAGCAACAGTTTGGTTTAACGAGATAAATAAAAAGAGCTCAAGAAAGCGGAAAACAAAGCCGAAAGAGAGGGCAATAGGGACATATCTACAACACCAGAAGAATTTATTTTGTACACTAACCTATCTAAGTAGTGACACGTGAATATTGTCTTTCCATCTAGTTGGTTAACAAGCAATTACTAAGTAAAAATTAGCTGGAAATTTTTTTGTTCTGCTTGCAAATAAGCATTGTTTCTAATTTTAAATGTTTTCTGTGTTTTGATTCACTCTACAAAATTTAGTATAAAAATCTGCACGTGGCTAACAGGGGGAGACACACCAGTATCGGGCAGGGGTGGCTATGCATCTACACTTTATAAGGAGTTGATTAAAGAAAACGTTTAAAGCTGCCTTGATCTGATGAATTAAAGTCATCTGTATCTGTGCGCCATCAAGAAGAAAGTTAAACTTAAACACTTTGATAATTTATATTCATTGGTTACCCATTTATGCGTGCTCTTATTTAGCGTCTCCTTTATTGATTTAAATAAAAGTTAATTTATCGATGTATTTATTGCTGTACTTACTCACTACAGCTAGAATGTAGTTGTTTCGGTGTTTGTTTTTTACTTGTTTACAAGATTTTCTCTTTATTGATTGTTACAGATCGGAAAGGGATGATGCAGTTCTGTATGTGAAAGCACTGACACATATTCAAGATTATGTAACTCTTTGTAAGACAACTGACGACAGGTTGACAAAGCTTGTTTCGGCGTGGAAGATCTACAACAAATACTTAGCATCAGGTAAAAATATATTCAAGAGATCGATGAACGTTAATTATTTGAAGTTAACAATGTTTACGTATATATATATATAAAAACTGTGTACTACATACTTGAGCAAGGTTTTTATCAACCAAAAGTTCGTGGGTTGTTTCGGGGGATTTAAGTTCATATATATATATAATACATTAAAACAGCAGCACTGAACCCATTGTAAAAATAAATAGAAGACTAAAAAACAACAGCTGGCATATATATATATATATATATATATATATATATATGGCCTGAAGAAGAGAATAAGTTTGTCGAAAGCTAGTCAGCTTTTAACCAGTTGTGGTTTTTGTTGTTATATAAATATATATATATCTATATATATCTATATATATATATACACACATATATATGTATGATAACCAGAAGGTACTCTCTGTTCCGTTCCGTTTTATTTTTGAATTTTAGGCATAAGAAACAAACCTCTCTACCTTTCGAAATAATCTTTGCCAATGATTCTTCTTAATAAATTGCCCTACTTATATAAACTAAATACTCAAATACGTAGCATTCTTTTACTTACGTTAGTTTAATGGAAGAATGTATTAACGGTCAACTAATACGTTCAAACCTGATGGTGCTATTGTTCCTAGTTTGTATTTCCAGACGTCTTCCCCGCGCTAAGGTAATTTGGGTTCTGTTTTGTCGATCAGGCGTACTTCTACATCTGTTTCAAAACCGTGATGTTTTGCCTGCTTGAAATGGCGGGAAAGTTCTGACTGGAAAGGGGCTTCATTTTTGTCTGCCTTACGACTATTTGTTTTATAGTTAAATAGTTACAAATGAATATTGATGGTAAACTATTACATAGCTACATTAGGTCCTTATCAACTTACCTTTTCTATCTCGTTACAGGTAGTTTAGATAGAATAGCCATTGATCAAGAAGAAGAAGCAAAAATTCAACGAGTTTTGTTGGAAGCAAAGGAGCAGCGAACTCCCTTGTTAGTGAATTTGTTTTTACCCGTGCAGGTATAGATTTTTCTTCATTTATTCTTAATGACAATGCTCTTATAAAACACGTAATTAACAGCTTTTTTCATGTTTAGAACATACGGAGATGATAATACTACAAGTATTCGTCACTATCATTTTGTCTAAGGGTGTCTTTTGGGGGGCCTTTCTGGCTATAGTACATAATCATTGCCTCCCCAGGGGAAGATGCTACCATCTCCCAGCAGAATCAATGTTGCATTTTGTCCAAAAACGATGGAAAAATATTGGGAGAAGGGTAAAATAACTTGGCGACGATCCTCAGTTTCCTGTTATTCTATTATTCTAAATCTAACGCATGATCAAACAGTAACACAAAAGTAACTATTGCTTTCAGCATTATGGTGCCGTAGCACTATGACGATACCTCTTCCTTTTAAAGTCCTTATTTAAAATTATTAAGATGTGCCGCTCTGCATTCATTGTATTGATAATGACAGGGGTCCTCACGACGTTCCCGGGCCATAAAATTGAGTGACCTATGCAACTTTCTCTCTCTCTTGTTCATAGTTGTCGCCTCCCCCTGGTCAAGGAACCTCTAGGTAAACTTAGAGCAACGGTCCTTGACCTCCAACCCACCCATTGGACGTATTGGAAAGAAGAGCAATGATTCTTCGCTATACATTGACCTATGGCTAATGAATTCCCTTAAGACTAACCAACACAATTGTCTGTCGCCGAAATAAAATACATTGTATTAGTCTGAAAGAATGAGCGGTTACAATCATTGGTGTCTTAGCACTTAATCCAATATGGCAGTGTTTCATATATAGGGCCGAGATGCTGACCAGGGGGTGGGCCGATAATTTATATTTTGGCTCGTATTGCAATGGGTATGAAACCACTCCTATTTCCTTGGAAGTACACTGTTTTAGTTATTTTACAAATAGGCCATCATTCAGAGGATACGCAGTTAGAAAAAGGTAAAGAGCCACAAGCATTATCATTTACGCCACTCTGATGTTTTCCACAAGGTATCAGAGAAACGATTTCTTTTTGGTCGATGGGTGATAAAATAATAGGCTGCGTGCAAGTGAAACACAATCCTTCCCCACCCCTTACATTTGGTCGCACTTTTTCTGTCTGTCCGTGGAATATGGTGTACTCGAACCAAAAGTAAAGAATAATAAGCTCTTTAGTTTTCAGTAGATTTTGTTGAGATGTGTGTTGAAGTGTACATATTTTTATATCGTGTAGCGTTATATATTTTCGATAGTTTACCACACAAAAATGCAAAACTGCATTTGCTTTTACCTGTAATTTCTGTACCATTAGATTTTCTGTAACTGACTTTCCAGTAGGCTGATTTAATATCTTTTTACTTATCTTTAAAGGATCATGTGAAAAACGAAGTACTAAATGCTTGGGGACTTTATGCAGAGGATGATTTGCGAATCTTTGTCAGGTAGGTTGTGGTTATACAGAGAGAGACTTTTCCCGTCCTGTTGCCAGAAAGAAAGGACTTTGCTGTTATTCATCCGGAGTAGGACTAAACTAGGTTAGATTGAAGGGCATCCAGACACCCTCAGAAAGGTGGGGTACAGATTATTTGTGAGTGTGTGCGTGCGTGCGTGTTTGCTCGAGGAGGCAAGTATGGGGAAAAACACTTGAGTTGGTATGCCAGATGTATTCATAATGTAATTGAAAATACCGATTTATATATATATATATATATATATATATATATATATATGTGTAATTATATCTCAAGTTTAAAGGGATACTAGAGAAAAGTGAAAATGTCGCCACCGGGATTCGAAACCGGGACCCCCGCATTCGCGGCATGATGCTCTATCAATTGAGCTATGGTGACCCGGTGATAACATAGTTCACTTTTCTTTGGTCGCGAACATTAGCTTCTAAGACTCCACCGGTGGACATCACATCTACCTATAAGCAATTTTGGAGACCAGCCTCTCCGTGCCATGTTACTTGACCTTGGAAGGACTGCCATCGGGCCCATCATGCTGTCTACAGCCCATTGAAAGTAGAAAGTGTTATAGAGAAAAGAGGTTTGAACATACCAAGTTTGAAGGGAACTTTGGGGAGGGAGGGGGAGTTAGCTGCCTCAAAAATAATATTTGATAGTGATTACAGACATATGATCCTTTACCAAGTTAGTATCGATTTTATTGAAGGCCAAAATCAGAAATCCGACTGCCTCTGATGGAAAGGTGATCCATTCAAGACATCATGTTTCAAATTCAGTAAACTTTCCCAAGTCATTCTTTACATGGTGCTGATTCCTATACCGAAAAGAAAATGAAATCTATTAAAGTGTAAGCGAGATGTGTTCAAACTCGTAAAGAGCCTCTCTTTAGAACTCTATCCAAAATTTTTGACTACAGTAGGCAAAAGTACTGGGAGAATGTTAGAAGCTTATCTATTGATTGGTATGGGCTTCAATTGGAGTTACTGTCCCATACAATAATTAATCGGGATATAGACTTGTCGGTGCTGTCAATTGCAATTTCATTTTTCTTTGAGCACTGTTGTTCTTTAGACAAGGGAGTGTAAAAGTTAGGTATAAACATTCCGTAAAAGTAATTTCTACTATCTACGAAAGACTGACAGACTAACTATATCCGTAGTAGGAAGGATGTTTGAAGGCAAGAGAATGCTCCAGAGCTTATTGCAAGAGAAGTAAGGCTCGTTCGTTTTACATTCCCTCAAGAAAATCGTGTCAATTTTGTAAAACAAGTCCATCGGAGTATAAATACAGAGTCGTTCACATGTTTGAGATAACTGATAAAAACGTTCCCACTTCTTGTGGACAAACCTGTATAATCCTAAGACCATTTTTTGATACTAAACTATATAGCTTGAAGCACCACTAAACTGAAAAATGCTAACATTTTCAGACATGGATATCTGAGCAAATGTTGCTTGGCCTCTACAATTGTTTGAACATTTGTTTCTCCTCTACAGGACAAATATAGAGACAATATCTTCACCTACAACAAAGGCTAGAGGGCAATTTGTGCAGAACAGAAAAGTTACTCATTCTCCGAATAGATGGGTTAGACGGTGAGTGGGATTGTTTGAAATCAACTCTCGCTACTTGGTAAACTCTAGGTTCATTGCGGTGGATCTTGAAGAATGAGATAAAAAGTTTCTCGCTTTAAGCGTAAGAAGATTTTTTAGCCACTAATATGTAACAGTTTCCACCAATATAGTAGTTGATGGAGATTTGATAAGATATATTTTTCTGCATGAAAATAAGGGACCTAACAAAGAACATCTGTTTACGACTACTGTGCCGTTTTAGTTACTACAGTCAAATTTTAAAACTCGTCCAAGTTCTAGCGTGTACATTTGCAGGTTCTTCTCCATCTACGATTACATAGACCGATCTGTACCAGGTAGTGTATTTAAAATTTTGGTATGCAGACAGTGGAGTGGAGAGCTTAAATTTACCAAGATAATTGACGAGTTACTTGATATAGGAACAAGTAATAGTCGTCTCCAGATCGATACCAAAAAGGAGCCATAGTGAATACTGCCATCGAAAGACTTAATAAAGTTGGAATTGTGGGATAAAGATCAATGACATCGAACTTGTGTGCTTTCCAGTGGAACAAATAGGAAATCTTGTTGAGCAAAATCAAATTGTTTTGACTCGGAAATAGTTATAGCCTTTCAAAAAGAGTAATCTTCTTTTGCTATTTACGTTCACCAGTAGGCCTACGATATCTGTAACTTTAACCGAAATAAACTATCGAAAAATGGGAGTCTGAAAATAACCTGGGCAGTTTCACAAATTGCTGGAATTTACCACGAGTTTCTTTTTGCGTTTGGCTTTTGCTCTGAGCACATGTAACACATAATAAAAAGTTTCAAACCGTCTCGGTTCTCCATACCGAAGCCATGTCAAGGAAGTTTCAACGGTAATCGGCCTTCCCTAAACAAACATATGGAGCGTACAGCGTGCTTGTTATTTAAACATGCGGAAGTTGCAATCGTGCATATGATTTTAACACATGGGGCGTAAATCGTGCATCTTATGTAAATTACTGGAGCGTAAACTGTACGTCCGAGATAAGCAAGTGTTCAAAATAGTGTTTTTGGAATGGCCTAATAAAAAGAATTATTAGAGCAATCACTCTAAGGTCTATCTCATTCTATTCTGCACAAATAGACTATGGCTCATTTAGAGAAATATCTTTACAACTAAAAATTCGTTTGGTTTTTTATCAGCTTAATAAGCGAAAGGCCGAGTCCAGTAATTAAAAAGGGTTTACAAAATGAAGTCAATGAAGTATATTTGGGGGATACAGAGTTGTCATCTACAAGCCCGGTAGTGGTTTATTCCATTCAAAACAAACAGTCTTTGAACTACGCTCTTTTAGCAGAAATCTCAACTCTCTGTTGCATATGTAACTACACTCCACGCCACTTTCAAAAGTATTAAAACGCTAGCAGCAATAATGCCGTTACCGAAAATCACAACAAATGTTTGCAACATTTTCAAGCGTACAAATAACGACTACTTCCTCAAATTTTAAAATATGAAAAAAATTGGTAACTTAAATTTTATTTTGTGGAAGTAGTATCAAGAATTTTGTCTTTAAATCAACCATGCCTAAAATCGAAGTCTCGTCACATAAATATCGTCTGGATGTAAAATTTGTAAGAGAATAGTTGTCTGCGTGTAGAGAAATTTATGGAAAATTAGTTTTAACTCTTGTTAAGTCTATTAATTAAAACTTTAATTTTGTTAGGCAATAAATTTAACAAAAGTATGAAAATGATTAAAGAGAGTTGTGACTGTAACTTAAGGAATTCCTATGCCAAGTCAGTCTGCAAAGGATATTAAGACATGATAAAGTCACCTACAGATTCAAGCTAGACAATTTACTCTGTAATATTATTATTTCTTCTACGACATACTTTGGTTAACAGGAAGTCTAAAACTGGAATGCAACTAGCTATTTTTTAAAAGCCTACTTTTAGCGTATGGAATGGAACTAAGTCTTGTCGTCATAGTGACGGACGTTTGAATCATATTTAGCCAAACCAAGCACGTATTGAAGATCATGAGAATTTTCTTAAGTTAGAGTGAGCTTCTGGTGACTACTTCGATTGGGTTCAGAGTACAATACTAGGCTAATACTACACTTAAATACTAAGGTGGCTTCTGTTTTATGGCGATCATGTTGTCACTATACTGGCAGAAGATCCACTGATCATCTCATTATTTCTGCAAAATCTACACATCAAAGACAGAAGTAAAAATGGAAGAAAATCAATTGAAAATCAATATACCAAAACTGTTTACAATTTTTCTGACAAATTTTCAGCTACCCTGGGTCATCCGAATCTGAGAGAAGGAGGCGTCTATACACAGCACTTTCGATGGCGGAGGAAATCAACATGAGTAGGATGTCTGACAAAAGCCCTGTGCCAACAAAGCACAAGAAGAAGAAGAAAAAGAAGAAGAAGAAAGTGAAATTTAAGGAGGAGGAAGAAGAAGAAGAAACGGAATCAGACGCAATTGCTAATAAGGAGCCTCCGAACATACTGGAAGCAATGGAGAATAAAGTGTAAGTAAATTAGCAAATTAATGTAGCAATGAAATCACTTCATCGGCAAATTCAAAGGAAAAAAATTTACCTGGCTCCCATATATTAAATTTGTCATTTTTAAGTGCCATCTGTGGTAATTTAAGTACGGTGATGGTAGTGCCGATATGTTTTTATACGTACCAACCTTCATATACGTATGATGTCATAAACAAACAATCGAGGGCAACATCATAACAACTTGCTAGGATGCTTAGTACAACGAAGCTCCCGGTACGTAATTACAGTGTAAGTAAACAGCATAGGTCTCCAGGCAACAAAGACGTCTGGGGCCCAGGCTTCTGTACTTTCTTGCTGTTTATCGGGTTTTTGTGGACTTCTATATTGACTCTCCAATTTAGAGCGTGTAGTATGGGTCCTGAATTCTGATGTAAATTCCAAGACTAAGATTATCGGAAAACTGGCTTCCGTTATCAAGAAACGTTGAGGCAATAAACCTATGGCATGGCCTATGTGTAACGTAGGTATTTTGACGACAGGATCTTTTGCTCCAAAGTCTTAGAAATGTTATCCAGAAATGTTACTTTAATCCCCAAGAAATATGTAATTGGTAGATAGTTGCTTATTATTATCTTGCGGCCTTTACTTGTAACAACCCTGAAATAGAAAGATCTCAAAACCCTTTTTAGCGTAGATTAGTATTACCATAGTAAATGAACAAATCGTTAGGTTGTGATAGTCGTAGCTGAAGATGAAACCGATGGTCAGTAACGTATGTATGATCTGTTTTATTGCCATCGATAGTATGTAGATGTACAGGTGAGGCACGTCCTTTACTGTCACTTCTGATTTGTTTTCCACGCGCAACATCTTTCTATGAAGCACTTCACACACTCACTCACTCACTAATCCTCGAGCACCGTGCGGTGCGTGGAGCCAACTTGCAACACAAGTGTTCGCCAGTGCTGACGATCGGCAGCGAGCTGCTCCGCTTGAGATTGAGGCACTCCACAGGATCGCAGATCTTTGTCGACGACATCCAGCCATCGATTGCGACGTGCGCCTTGTGGGCGTCTCCATCCTGCCGCAAACGGACTAAAATCCACGACCGCGCGGGCTGGATGACTCGGAGGCAGGCACAAGATATGTCCATACCATCGCACACTTCTTTGAGTGGCTAAAACTGAGACTAGAGTTTGTTGCGTCCTCTCACGTAGCTCGTTTATTCGTGACGTGCTGCCACCATCGGATTCCTTCAATTCTTCTAAGTGCTCTACTATCAAAGCCGTTCAAAGGCGA
>JAAAKL020004367.1:0-21130 GCA_010016065.2 Carybdea cf. marsupialis auct. non (Linnaeus, 1758) | reverse complement strand
GAAAAATATTTGTATCTTCACACGAATACGTACATGGATATTTTACTTTAAGTCATAAAGATAAAAAGTGGGAGAAAATTGAATAATACAATTCCTACTTGGTCAAGGGTAGGAGGGGAATAAAACACCACATGTCAAATCGGTAAAGACAAGAAGTCCGTCAGGTAACTTTGAATCCTGATAGGAATTGATATAGATACTCACAAAAGAAACTCTTCAAATTCTAAAATATAAATATATAATGGTGAAGTAAATTTCTCCTATCGTAGCACGCCTAGGTTATCATAATCTCATGAGCCAGCGGCCATCTCGTGCTCAGTTCAACTTGACATGCCCGTTTTCTACGACTTGAATTCTAGTCAAACAGAACAATTTGCGCAGATGAAATTCTTTAACAGTTCCAAGAAACTACGATATAATTAGGCATTTGAAGGCTGCAGTGGCCTTTTCTGTTTTGTTGTGCTAGTTGGCAACTTCGAAACGAACTGTTTTCCATTTGGTGTTCCAATGATACGTTCTTCTTGTTGGTTCTCTTTATCTGTGGCAGCTTCAACTTCGTGCTTGAGCTAAAATGGAAAGGATGTCCAATCAGATGCGAAGTAACAGAACAATAATAGACATAAACCAGGGGAGCAACGTCAACGTAGGGGTAGAGACAATTTGGCATAATAAATTCGTCCATTCCTTAACTGTAACGCGAAATCAGACTTCCACGCTAAGAGTATGTGATTCAATCTGCAAAGAAGCAGGAAGTTCGCTGTGCATTTACTGCAAACGATTCCTCGTTCAAGCAGAACGTCTCGAACGGCAGTTAGCTATCCAGTATGGAACTTAGTTAAAAATGTGCATTGTCGCATTTCATTCCATATAATTACGATCTTTATATTAAACCTATCATCTGTCTTCTTACTTGACCTTTCTTGAAGTTTGAAATATCTATAGGGGGTAACAGTATCTCACCACACGGGTTCGAATCCAGGATCCCCACTATCACGACATATACCTTTACTAACAGTGCTACGGTGATCCGTCATTTTCTCTTTTGCCAATCAGATACCAATGCTCCATCGAAGGGCGTCGACGATCACTGCATCGAAATTTTCGTGACCATCGTTTTCTGCGCAAATCTAGCCATCTCTAGAACCTGGTTAGTTTCTACTCTAAGTTGAATCAAAGAGCAAATACTGTGACAATCCGTGTTGTGTTTGCTTGGTAAACCAACTTGTAAACCATGAAATAACCGAATTAAAAGTTCACAAACCGCCACCAGTTCATATGCCCACTATACAGAAAGCGAACATGTTTTCCAGGTAGAGTTATCGCCTGGGCGCAAGGGGGCGGGCCCATCTGGTAGAAAATTCGAACCTTCCACACTTAATACTTGCGGAGTAGGAAGATAAGGTAATAAGTCAAAGTAACGCCACAACCACAGAGGAATGTACTGCTGAACCACAATTGAACTTAGGATTGATAACTGGCTGTTGGACAAATGAGGTTTGGGCGCACCAATGGGTTGAAGGACGAAACCACAAACCTCTTATTAATTGGTGTTGGTGTGCTGTTTCCTCTGTGCAGTTTGGATAAGGATTTTAAATGTGAGTCATTTGATCATGTCATGCAATCAAAACAGGTATTGCTGCTACGATAAATTATTACAGACTTCTCTGAAAGGTCAGAAACCGCCTGCTACGTCGTTGTTACACCCACCTCACTTTCCATCGACTTCTCCTCGATGTTAGGCATTGGGTAAACTTCGTACTCTAGAAAAGATCCTTCAGCATCGGAATTCGTATCTGCATTCTATAATTCGGCAAAAACAGAGATTTTTAGCAAAAGCGTTCAAACATTACAGTAGTAAAGCTCCTTTGAATTGCTGGCGTTACAAACGCCTGTAAGACCAAAACCATTTTTGTATTAGAGCATGTTATTTCTAACTTTTGGAGAATACAAACTGACCGGCATTAGCTTTTCGAAGGCCTTTCATATGTTCTGGATTGTTTATGATACAATACATTTCAAAAGGATTCTGGTGCCTTTCCACAACGTTATCGATACATTACAAGAGCACTCGGTGAATGAATACAAATGTTTAAATGAAATTTACTGTTTCATAAAACTACATATAATACTTTTACTATTCCTATACTTATCCGTTTTACCTTACCATTCACGACGTTACTGTTAATCAGAACAAATATGCCTGTGTCTTGTTGCGAAAAAGAGTTTGCTTCAACTCTTTTAGAAGACGAAATCGTGTAACTGAACTCATATAGGTGCTATTTTCGTATCACTTGCTGCAAACTAATCCACAAGAGTTTTCTCCTTTCACTGTAGGCAACTGTTGAGACCTGTATCTAGAAAAATGAATCGCAAGACTTACAAAATGCTTTGTACCACAGATCTTTTCATCCGTAATATCAAACAGATATATATATATATTACGGACAAAAATTAGAGCTAATGTTCAAAAATGTGAAGGGCATTTATTAGATTTCCACTGACTTCCAAAAAGTCTCTGAAGTGGCAACGGTTAAAGAAGTATTTCCGTTTTTCTATAGTACCCTTTACAAAATTTCGACTAATAGTCCTGACTCGCCGCTTCTTAGCGAACTCAGGCGTATCACGGTACGGAGAACCAGAAGATGACGGGAAGAACTAAACCCTAGCAAGACGCATGGTTGTAAGAAAGAAATCAAATAGAGCACTCGTCTAAACTCATTTCACGTCAGATCAAAATCTAAAAAGAAACAATGAGGACTGTGTATACAAGAGACAAGAACGTTACAACAGGAAATGAGTATGACGCACGGAAACAACTGGCCTGACAAGAACGAAAACGAGGTTATGACAATTGAGGCTAAGATTAACACAATGAACACTAAAAATAACCAACAATAACCTTGCGTTTGAAACACGAGAATTCTCTTATGGTATTCTGAAGAAAGGTTTGCATGGTTTGCATGGATCGCATAGTACTGTCAAGTAAACTTCGCGTTTTATAGTACAAAAATGTTTAAATAAAACGGGCTTTTCGGTGGATGGGTGGACGTTCTCACTCAAAATGTACACAAAGTTGACACACAACTGTTCCAGCGCAGAAGAGAGAAAGGAACTAAGGTATAGTGAGATGTGAGAAGAATGTGAAGAGCAAAGACATAGGGTTGAGTATTACCATCTTGTGGTGGGAGTGAGAGTGTTTGTTGAAAGGAAGCTCTGTAACCTTTTCCTGAAGAGATAATAAATGATCGCCAAGAAACAGCTGAAAAGGCATTATTTTGGGTGTGGTTAAAAAGAGACGATCTGTTCTGGCAACAGGGAGCAGGTTGCAGCGGCAGAGGCCTGAGAGAGCCGAAGAACAAACAAAAATCAAAAAGAAAAAACAAACAAAAGTTGCTACAGTTAGAACCAGGGTGCTGTCGGAAGTGAGAGATTTCCGGCATGTGGAGTAGTGGAGCTCGTGGTGGAAAGAAGAGGTAACAGTATAAGGTATAACTGTTAATAGCCAGAGTCATACAGGGCTACAAAATTCCGTTAGATAGTTCCCACAAAGCTCATGTATAACCACCTCCAACTAATTCGGAGGCGCCCCGCCACTTCATCAAAGCAGTCGAGGATTAGGGCCAGAAACTGCGAAGTGGTTTCCTCCTGATGATGGTTGATGAGTTTTGATCTAGTGGAGCTGGGAACCATGGTGTACCGGCCTTCAGTGGAAACTTTTCCAAGACAAGTGTGGTCGTTGGATGACTTGAGCAATAAAACTGTGGCTTATTCACCTTTAACAGATTTCAGAAAGAAGGTAATTCTATGGTGAGAATGTAGTATTGCGTAACAAGAGAGGCTTAACACTAACTATGGAAATAACAACCCACCTCTTCTTCTAACACTTCTAGTACCGGAGTTGACGGGAGATCGTTGACGAGGCGAAAGTTTTGGATCAGATCCTTATGTTGGCTGGTTTTGGTGAGGGTCCGCGGATAAGTAAATTCCTTTCTCTGTGGTGTTTGACCTAATGAGAAAATATAGTGAACATAATTTCGCAAAATATGTTGATGTGTACTAGAAAACGGCAGATAATTATTATATAAAAACAAAACAGGAAATCAACGGCTGAGAGCATTGAATTAACATTTGTCACAGGCAATGATATAAGTGAAAATTCGTACCAAACCCGTTCTTTGCTTGTAAATCTACATATTTCAAGAAAAGATAGAGATGTGTGCCTACGCCCGACTGAAAATTAAGTTTCAATACGTGCACAACGAATGGTACATTAAGCTTTCCTGCTTCCTGTAAATTTTTCTCTTGTTGTTCTTGCTGTTGTTGTTACTGTTCCTTTTGTTGTTATAGTTGCTACTTCCATTGTTATTGCAAGAGGTATAGTCAGTTTTATCTGTATTCGGATCCCCTTTGATTTCATCAGTACAACACCGTTTAAATTGTTGAATATAACTTCCAACTATGGTGCAGGGAACTGATTACATTGAACCACAAAAAAGATCTTTTGAAGATCTTTATTGAAGCCAGATGCCTAGTTGTTAATTCTAAAAGCTCTAGATACAAGGCTTATCTTATAATCATAAGATAAAACAAAGTGTCAGCAAAATGTGTGGTAAATCGTGAAAAACTTTACTTTAAAAAGTAAATCACTCCACGAAGTACGAAACTACAAAAGAAATGTTACTTAATCAGATCTTTAAAGCTTCGTGCTGTAGCAATCTAACTAATTTGACCATTAAAAGCACACTCATCCTCTATCGCTCCTTTAATTTTTCAAGCTAAAATTAACGCTCTACAAATCAAAGTGCTTGAATTGGCCCTATTGAAAAAATTCCCCTCTTCAAACCCTGAACTTTCCATCATTTGATGAATATGTTGCCTGACTTGAGGTACAGACTCAGAGCTCGGCGAAATTAAGTACTGATTCACTCTCTAATGCAATTATGGCAGGTTGGTATTTAACCCGTCACTTTATATTTAATGAACTTCTTAGATTTTCAGAATCCTTCTCTTCCCCGTGGATCTACGAGGATCCACCTGAATTTGCAGCTTCGTAGAGCTAATCTCTCGGGCGTCTTCAAAATCCACCAACTGAAGCTCAAGAAACGTAAATAAAAGTAGATGTGAAAATACATACCGGTGGGTTTATCCTCTTTAAGTTCATTTTGAGTCAAATTACGCACCATATCATTGATTGCGTCAGTGGAGGCCATCGTTGTTGTACCCCATGATTCATTTGCCTTCCCGTGTACTTCGATCTTTGATGTGAGTTCATTGGAGCAATCGTCCACGCGTGATTGCTGTACGTAGAGACTGGAACCTACGCTCTCGTGAAACTTTTCGGTTTCCATTTGAAGAGCCTAAACAGAGGGTGTAAACAAGAATGAAGAAGGCTACTTTAAACGATGGTATAGTCTCTCATCATTTTCCTGTCTTCGTATACAGCGCGTAGTACACTGATCCGACGAGCAACGTACTAACATTAATACACACCGCTGTGCTTCACCTATTAAATAAGAGTGTTTGTAATGCAGGGACGCGTGAAAATTAAACGATATTCAATGACGAGTCATAACAATAATATTAATTTCATATTGAAGATCGATCCATAATCCCGCGTAGACATCGCAAAGTAAAAGCATAACCACTATTAACTGGACAAACATTTACGAGCTGTTTTGCCAAACCAGGCTACCACATACGCAATTTGAAAATAATCATGTGTGCTTTAATTTAAGTAAAGAACTAGATCGTATACTCGGTATACAAAACATTACATTTAATATGTTCTAGAACAGTAAATGTTAACGGAGGTCAAACCGATTCTCAAACAACCAGGGATGGTCTTCATTTCTGCGAAGAGTTGAACAACGGGAGCAGACATGATCCTTGGTATGACATTCGAGTAGACCTCAGCGCAAAAACACACGAGATGATGTCATGATAAGAAAAAGCAAAAGCGACCAGTCCGTAGCTCGACAACAATTATACACGACACACCATGCACATCACAAAGATACATTATCTTAACTTTTTTATTGGCATGAAAAAAATTTGGGCTTGCAGGTAACGTGGTTCAGGATGGACGAAAGAAGGTTATTTGATATTAATACATGAGATCAGCAGTCACTCTTCATTGCTTCTAGAAGAGGGGAGGGAACACGAGGGTGGCTTTAAAGAAACAATGTTCTGGCAGGGATATGAAAGATCTACAACAGCAGAACATCTCCACTATTACAAGATATGAGGAAAGGGCCACTATTTTTCGACTCAAAATGATGGCAAGGTAATCCCGCTGGCAATTTATGACAACACCATACCTGTAAGTCTTGAGATAATCTCTCGTTCCCTTGGGTACTCGATAAATCCTGCTTTTCAACATGCTGGCGTACACATTCTGATTGCTCAATAGCCCACTGTGTTATTAAAAAAGGAGAAAACCTTAATCACAAGAAGCAACAAACAATCTGAGACAACAAAAAATTGAAGACGTGAAGAAAGTGGGGCGTTTAAATAGTTTATATGTACCTCCAGTGCTGTAAGCCAATGAAGGACAACAGAAGAAGGGCTTCACTGACACCTACAAAAGTATTGCAAAATCAAGATATTCGAACACTACACTAAAAACAGTATACCGATAACTCCACTTTTGTCTGTTTGACACCTACATTCCCGTTGTTCCCCCCAAACCGTCTTGAAGACTTTAACCAGAAGGAAACTTGCCTTCTTGGAATAGCTGCGTTGAATAACTACTGCACTGTAAAATTAAAGCTAAAAGCGCACCATGCCATGGGTGCACTACAGACAAACATTCAAATTCAATGACTAGATTGAAGATGTTTGCCTGCATGCCCGTAATGAAGCCTGGGCATAAAAAAGATAAAAAACCATAACACCTTCAATAAGAAACCACTCATACAATCGGCTGTGGACATCTCCTAGTTTATCCAAAGGAAAAAGTAGCATTGTATTTTTAAGCACTGTCTTCCTATTCTTTCATAGCATACACCCCGCATACAAATCGGGTTTCTCTCTGAATCCAGAACGAGATTAAGCTGTTGCGGTCTAACTTCCGTCTACCTACCTTGTTAACAGATTCTGCAAACTCCTCCCCGGCTTTCTGTAACGATGTGTGCTCATCTCGGGTTTCCTTCAGTAAACCTTGAAGCTGTGAGTAAGGGTCGGAGGACCATAAAATAATTAACCGTGTATGTATACCAAATGTACGGTAAACATCATTGCGGTTAACTAGTATAAACAAGCATCACGATAATGGTCGTAATAATATGGTGAACTGCGCATAAAATTAAAACAAACTGATAAAGGAGTTACATTTGCGTAAAGATAATACTATTTCTACATACTACACGCATAGAAATTCTTGAAAAAAAGGTCCAAAACTGCCTGCTCGTCAGAATATCATCACGCTCTATGCGTCCGGTAGTTATACATGTACCACCAGGCTTACGCCAATGGGTATGAGGACACGTAAGTGGATGTACATTAATTAGAAATCCAATTTAACTAAAAAAACAAAAACAAAAACAAATTAACAAAAAAACCCACAAAATAACAACTTCAAGATTTAACCTTATAAAAATCACACTCCACACATACGATAGTTCTTCAAGTGGTAACCATCGGCATGATAACGGGCGTTACAACGAGGTCCTTGGCGTACGCAAATAGTCGAAACCTAAAGATATCGAAGATACTTATCATCTGTATCAACGACGCATCTTCTTTAAAGTCTTTTTAAAAAGCGTTCTTTCTTGCAGTTGAAACAAAGCTCATTAAAAATGATTTTTCATAGGGCGATTACCTTTAATTGATTATGCGCATGTAGTATATTGCTTACAAATATTGATTGACTTGATTGATTGATTGATTGATTAATAAGCTCAAATAGCATGTCAGATTATCTGAGTAGTCTGTTTTACTTCCAAGAAAGGTGTTGGTGTTTCCATTCTATCCTATCTCAATTTAACATATTTTCAGACGGTAACCCTTCAGCTGGTTCTTCAAGGAGCGTTCCATTACAAAATTACGAAATTGATCAATGTACACGAGGAAGAGAGACAAAAGGGCCAGTATGCAAATCTAGTTGTCCGCGACGGAAATAGTTTTTAAGCTTTTGACTTTTGTTTTTCAGGGTTAAGAGTGGATAATTACGTCACTTATCTCTGATTACATCAACTATCGTTTGACTTGTTACTTTCAACTCGAGGCTTTTAACTCCTTTAGTACAAGGGCTTCCTGCGAATTACACTTTGCTGCTAAACCTTGGGCCTGCTTCTTGTAAATAGGAACGTTCTACTATTATTCTCATAATTACGAAGCTTGCCTTAATAACTTTATTTCCTTAATAACTCATCTGCATTCATTACTTAAGTACTGACTAGTTCGTTGTGACGTCACATTTGTTATGAAAACCAAAATCTAAGTTATTACCATATCCAAAAAATGAAGCAAATCGAAAATTTCAACGTGGAAATAATTCATGATAATATGTTACGACTTTCGGCTGCCACAGGGTATAGTGGGTGAAATGGTAAAGTCTGACAAGTGACTTAGTTTAGTCTTAAAAGATTCACGATGATAAACACTATGCTCGTTCACTTAATATCTGCCCAGGATCTAATTTGACCTCTTTTTTAAATACATGACTGGATATTGAACTCCACAGCATTATTTCCACTTAACGAGTCGTACAATTTGGGCGTTACGACATTGATATACAAACCTTTGCAAACCGTAGTTTTGACAAACCTTTTTTTCCTTCATAATTCCTGTTCTGTTTCTAAGGTATATGAAACTGTCCAAATTAAAAGTAAATAGTAAAAAATGATTGCGATTTTATACCTGTTGAGAAACATCGTCACTTTTCGAAGTCCATTGTGTATGGCCGTCTGCTGCCATCTGTCTGAATTTAAGAGCTTCAGCATTGACAAAGAGACGATTGCTAGAAAAGGAAGAGGAAAATTTTATCTTAGTACGTTCATCAACGTACGTTTGATCAATAATTCCTAAATTGAGTTTGTGGCCATATATAAACGAAGGAAGTTGATCTCCTGAGCAAATAATCTCAACCCATCAAACATAGCAACAACAGCTCGCGTCTAAGAAACAAAAGGAAAAAGGAAAAACATCAAAGTTCTTACTGTTTCTTTATAGATCATAGGTAAAGCACCTCATAATTTAGCTACTGTTAGGACTGTACGTAAACCGTACATCCTAACTAAAATATGTACACTCCATTAACACAACATTTAAGATAAGAGAAGGATTTCGATTTGAAATCGACCACATGCTTTGAACTTAAAACTCGAAATTTTTAGGCAACAATACCCGGTATTATACCCAGGCATATATTTAACAAGCAAAAACACATGACAAATTTATACACGTATGTTTAGGTAACAATTTCAGCGTAAATTCAATAACATGAAAGTTAGACCAGAGTCTTGTCAATTCATCTTGGATTGCATGTGAAGTGACTAAATTTAAACGGAAATTTTATATCAAATTGCATGGCTTGAAACTGATTTTGACGGCACCAAAATAAGGTTAGCCTGTAAGTCAAGTTCCCCTTTGGTCTGGTTCACAGGTAGGATCACTATTATGTGATCTGCAAAATGCAACAGCGAGGCAATATTGGAAAACGCTGACTATTTAAGGGTTTCTAATTGTTAAAACGTACGTGCATTATGTAAATGACATTCTAGAGTTCTTGCTTCTGATCGTAGTAATTCTTAGGTAGTCGAGATTGGATAAACGATCAACCCTAGTTTGGCCTCACTTTCCTCATATGCATGAGGATTCAAAGTAATGGTAGGCAAGACAACAATGAGATCGATTCAATCAACTTACACCTGGAAGACCTCTTCGAATTTGTCTTCACATTCCGACACACTAGAAAGCTTCTCTTTGATCTAAAAGAGGGAAAACATGCAAAAGTATCTGTAGCAGTCATCAAAATGAGAACTATAGCATAGCATGGCATAGTAAACATTGGGTCGATTAAAAACGAGAACGATTATCAAATATAGAATAAATGGTACGGATAAATGAATAGGAGTAACAATGTGCACCTATCAAAATTGATTAAGCAAAGCAAAATACACTAAGAGCTAACCCAAACTTGAAGATACCTTGCTCGCGTCACCAATTAACTTCGTTGAAAGTTCTGTCGACGTCCTTTGTAATTGATCGTGCAAACAATCTGACATTGACTGCACACTCTTCGAAAAGGTTTCGATCATTGAAGCCATTAAATTATCGTGAAGCGACTAAATGGTGTGGTAAAAATAGAAAAACGCTTTTAAAAATATTCACAAACAATGCCTCCGAACAAAACAGTTATTTCACTACACATACGGATTTACAGAGGGCCAAAAACAAACATTTTTACGAAATGTTTCGAAAATTGTAAGTCTGAATATTAGCTCCTATGAAAATTCAACTTGATATTACAAACATCTGCTACCAACCTTACACGTAACCGCAGGGGAGGGCAACATCGTGTCAAATGTAATTCTCATAACTTGATTAAAAGTTTAACATCTCAATAACCGGGTGACCGATTTTACGGGGAAGGTCTAAGATCTAGCAACTGCACAAAGTGCCACCATGGTAGTTAGACAGTGGTCCAATTTTGGGGGGGTACTAATTAAGCACAACTATGTGTTGTCTAGGTACGTGGGTGTAACACAACATGGAAGGTTCTCATGTAGGACGGGAAAAACTCTCAGAACTCCAGAAAACACTAAGAACCGAGCTCAAAGTCCTCCCCAGATATCCCCGTGCCTACTTACGACACAACTTTATTCATTCTGGGTCTCCAATTTCATTTAGTCGAAGTTATTGAAATTTGTCCGAAGTATGACTCAAACCTCAATCCCATGGTAAGGCTTTAGATCGAGAGGTCTGGTGATTTGGGGAAAGCAGAGCCATACATTGCTCTCTGGTCCATCGTGACCCGGAATAAGCACCTGTTTGAATCCCTTCTATGGTTTAAATATTTTCATAGATGGATAATTTGTGTGAGCTCGACATTGGCAACGACCCAAGAAAAACCACGTAGTAGTTAGACTACCAATACATTGAGAGATTTTGAGAAATATCCTCTGGTCACCGTGCATGAGCAATGGAGACTTTGTATAGAAAAACATCGTAAATAAACAACAAGATCGCTTCCACAAGGTTACAACTTACAGCACACTGCTGCATACTGCCTGAACTCAGCAGCCAGAGTTGTGTTATGAGAACCGACTATGGACAGCGAAGAAGAGGCAGGCTCAGGCAAGACATCGTTGCAATGATAGAGCTGGACGGGACACCCATCCTCCGTTGAAGAGGTGCCCAGTTTGATGAAGGATCCCGAGTCCGGAAAAGCCTTGTGGTTGTCAGCTTGCTAACTACGTACGTTTGCATACATTTCCTATTTAGGAGGCATCTACCAAGAATCTACGTAAAAGCTAGTGTTTCAATATTGTATAACTACCTTTACTAGTCTCGTGTGCTCTTGTGCTGTTGTTTCTGATAAATCTGTTATTTCCTCCAGGGCATCTTTCTGTGGAATGACGAGGGGTTCGAAGAGGAGTAAAATTAGTCCTCGGAAACTTAGTAAAATTGAGATTAACAAAGGAGCTCCTTTAAAAGAGCAAACGAGTATTACATTTAGAATAACAACTAGCACATCCTGGTGTTATCTTTGATAGACAATCAAAAAACAAGAGTCTGACCGTGAAACAAGGAAAGAGTGAAAAGTATATCCTGGAGGATGTTACCGGAGCTACGTTGGGCAATATTGTCTTTTCTTGACGTTATAACTTATTCTTGACTATGAGTAGCTTTGTAAATTAGTAATAAAGCAATTTCTCTATATCGCTCAGATGCGACGACCCCGTAAATCCCGCTTTTGACAGTCAACCTCAATCATTGTTTTAATCCCCTACGATATTGTTAGTTACCTGACACTCTGAAAGATAAATTACTTGAATACATAGGAGAAAAACATTTTATACAACTGCAATATATTTAAAGCCAATAACTGAATCTCAAAAGATGGTTAAATCGCATTTTCTAAGTGTTGACTGGTTGGGTGTCCTTAAACTGACCGTTAAACAAAAAAATCCCCAATGAGAACAAAAACAACAAACTTCCATATAGAACTCTTATCCTAGTAATAGGGGCCGTTTCAAGGAGGATCAACGCGTTTGTGGTACTTAAACATCAAATTACTGATCTGAAGCAATGTCAGCACCTGTTCAGTAGTATGTCCCGAAACGATGTCGCTTAATTTTGCAGATTGCTCTTCATGGCGATCAGTGAATTCCATGATATTTGTCTTATGCTCATTGAGCTGAAGAAAAAAAATACAAAGTACATAATCAAATACTTGGCATTGTACCAAAATAAATAAAATAAGCAGCAATAAATACAATATGTCTAACGTAAAACTATACCTAACATGCCAGAGATGAAGGCATTGTCTACCGGTGCCTACTAGGGTCCACCTCGCATTTCCTCTCTTGAAGTAAAAGCATGTTAGAATTCACTTTCAACTACAGTTCTATAATTGCAAGCTTCGCTCACTTAAGGTGGGAGGGGTGTTATGTAGCTGTGTGTCTTCGTCACCACCTGACAAAGGCATACAGCTACACAACACTATAAGATGAGAAAATACGATGGGGCTGTAATCAACAGAAAGGTATGCATCGTGGATTTTAATGTTGTTAGTTGTCTAAAAATGAAGAATAAATAAATAAATAACAAAAGATTTAAAAGCACAACATCGAATCGACGCAATCGTTAAGAGGATTTTCATCGACGTCAATTAAAGTTTGCAAGTCCTTCCCAGGGGCCATTTGGAAGCACTCGATGTTAACAACGGAAAGTGATACCCAGTGAATTGTAAAATTACTAAGACAGCACATTAAACTTTTTGAAAATTAACAATGTTTGTCTTCAAGGATTCTTCGAATCAGTATTCATGGTGTAGCCCTAATTAATCACTGAATCGTCTGTATCTATTTCTTGATATGGAGATTGGACTGTTGGAAAGAGACAAGACAGATACGTGGGCACATATGTTCAGGGGCTTCATGGTTCAGGCTTTTCTCGCTACCAGACTCTAATTAAACCTCAATGTTTTCTAACTATAAAAGAACACATTTACTGTATAAAATCGTTGTAAACTACTGTAGACCGATTCAACACTTACGCAGCTTTGAGCTATTTCTTTTGATGTCTACAGTTTTGGGTACACGTTTCAAATTCAAATTGAAGGGGGTGACTTTTCAGGGCAAAGAAGCTGTTAGAAAACGTTGACAAAAAAGGGGGGGAGTAGTATGCGACTCTACGTAAATTTGAAGGCCGTAAGCTTTGACCTGATCCGGAACGCCTCGTTTCAAAACAATCATGTATCAGCCTCTGAATACACCGTTAGCCAGCCTCATACTGGAACCGATGTGCTAAAAGAACTTTAGAAGGAGAGATTGAGATCAATATAAAGCAAATGGCATTGGTGTATATTTACTTACGCAGTCACTCAGTATATTGCAAAAAGATTCTTGTGTTGCTTGGAACCTATCGGTAAGACTCTGCAGATTACCAACTGCCTTCCGAATGTGACCTTCGGCATACTCCTTTGTTTCCTCTACTATCGTATCCTGATAACAACAACGGAATAGAACACATTTTAACGGATAAACGGTAGAAAATCAACCGGACAGCACAGAACTGCGGGGCTGAATCCTTGCAATGTAGCCGCTCCTCAAAATGGGTCCAATGTGGCATCTTCCATTGGACGCATTGAAGGGGTTTCCAGCTTTGTACACAGAACGACAGATACACTAACAGCTCGTTTATCATCGTCACTCGCTCAGAATTTACAAGTTGATGAGAACTAATCGTAATACGCCCTTCGCAGTTGATACAGGTGTCATTGCAGGGTATCAAAGTCACTGGAATACAAAATTGGCAGCACATGGCAGAACTCAAAAAAATTACACCTCACCCAGCTAAGATGGACCGAAAGTCCTACTAGAGTCGAGAACAGGGTCTGCAATTGACTTGTACTCAATTCAGATTATTAATAGAATGTGGACACAGCATGTATCTGTATTTAAAGATAAAAAATGATTACCTTCGTTTCCTCCGTTCGACATAGGAACTCTTCCCTCTGTTTCTTTTCCCCAAGTCGACAATCCTGCAAAAAGAGCACTTTATCATATCAATGTAGATCAGAGTATCTGTTGAGATAGAGAAAGATTAACATCTGCTTGCAAGATCGCCAAACAGTTGTTCCATCTCTTTACACAAGATCATTTAAAGTCAGTCAACAGAAAATGTAATACTTGCATGGGTGCAGTTAAAAATAACATCGAACAGAAAATTTAAGTAATTAAGCGGGATCAAAATATTGAAAAGATGTGTGGGCGATCATAGATAGAGTACAATTTTTCAACTTTTCTCAAGACTTTAAAAGTCAACTATGAATTGTCCCATTTTCTTACTGCTTAAATACAGATCTTGCTACTTGGTGTTTTTGCTCCAATTGCACGACAACTGTAATGCCTCTATAAGAGAGGATGGCAATATTTGTATTATATACAGCAAAGCAAACAAATAGTTGCAGCTTACCTTTTGCTGTTCCTCTATTTTAGTAAGATCCTCAGTATGCCGTGATAAATTAGATGCAGCTAGGTCGTGCAAGGCGGTGAAATCGTTGCACATATCGTCTACGAAGTGACCTACGAAATAGGGAGGGAAATGCTTTTGGAGCAGGTATCTTCGATTAGAAATTTCACTCACAAAGGCTGTGTTGTCTTCAACATATAAAGGATTATTATCCTCATGACTTGTGATCTGCGTAACACACAAATTATGTAATGTAAGATGGTTGTACCACGAAATAGTTCTAAGGCGTTGTCCACAGAGTTTCCATACTCTAAAGCAAGAAGTATCACTTTGTAATCATACATGTTGTATAATGTTTCATAAGAATGCGTCAACGCAACAACAACCTGTCACCAACCAACGAACCTGGCGGAATCGATTTTTCAAGATAAACGCACAGTCCCACAAATGGCACAAACTAGGGAACTTCAACGTAGTTACCTGCCAACAGAGGTCTGTATAGTGAAAATAAGTCTTTCTTCACATATTGTGGGCAAAAGGAACAACGGCAGCTACAAGACAATAACAACAAATCTAGTATCTCCCTTAACGTAACTAGTGAAAACCTTTCAACTTGACGTAACCAGGCATTGCTCACTCTGGCTGGACAATAGGCTACGCTCGAAATCGAGTATGCCACCAAAAAATAAAAAAAAACAAAATGTACGTAAACAGGGCCTTTTATGCTTGGCAGTTCTCCTTTGAAACACATAAAATCTTAAAGTCAAGGAGGCAAAATACAATAAATGTTGTCATGCAATAGTTTCGGCTACGTAAGCATAATTATAAACATTGTAATGCGATACAATATCTGGATGTATGAAATAGCCACAAGGGACTTGTTTATATAACAACATTAAAGTTCGTCATCCCAACATACAGCGGGGAGGACAAGAGATCAAAAAATTAAATTTAAATGGAAACGTTATCAAATTGAGGCAACTTACGCATGCCCTTGACCATCTTCTGATGATGTTTCCATTCTTTCTGTATGAAGGTCTTCAAATCGTCTTTCATATTATCTAAGCTATCAAATATCCTCTGTTGGAAGGAATCAATAGTTGATTTGTTTTCTCTTTCCACTGTTGATTTACGATCAAGTTTTGCATGAAGCTTTGTGATGTCCTCCACTGTCAGTCCGACAGTACTAAGAAGGTCGGTAGCTTCCTGGTACAACTGTCCTTCCACCTGTACATGTTTGTCCACCAGATGCTGTGTCTCCATTTGCTTCTGAGTCATTCTCTCCAAATCTTTTGTTGTCAGTTCCAGGTGCATCTTGCTCTCATTAAACAGCTCGTTCACCTTACTCATTTCATTTTCCATGAACGTAATTTTATCATGGTACTCATCAATAAGTGTCTTTTGAGAAGCAAGTTCCTGTTGCAGAGCCCTACGAGACCAATAAATAATTATCTGTTAAGGAAATGGCCAAGTTATCATTCAAATAACATGTTGATCCATAGCAGTAAATGGTGCAAGCGTCGTTTCCAGCCCAAATGCCAGATTGCGATGATAAGTTGCCGTTTCATTAACTATTGCAACTGTCCCATACAGACTACTCGCTTTCTAATATGAAAACTAATGACTGCTTGAGTAAGAAAAGGACCCTTTTCCCTTTCAATAGATGGTCAACAGAAAGTGCCTTGTACCTAATTAATGCAGATCCACTTTACCAATGAAATAGTTAACTAGACTTCAATATCATGGCATATGCCTTTTTCTATGGGCATTTCCATGGCAAGAATACTACCTATGTTCCGAATTGTATACTGTAACTCCATCTTTTTATGATGACATAATCTACACTCTGATATATAGTTTAAAGCACCATGAATCTCTGTTTGAAAATCGGGATCCTGCAATTGACTACTTGACTTTATTGCAAAGTACATATATGTAAGATATCAATGTTTATATCAAACTGTAAATTTAAGAGTGAAGGTAGTTCTAACATGAATATTCCTTGTTAAAAACAAATGGATACAATGATCAGACTTACAAATAATTCTCCTCTGCAATAAATATTCCATTTTTCTCTCTGGCAGCTAGCAAATCCTTCTTTAATTTGTCAATCTCCTCCGTATATTCCTAAAAAAAGATAAATCGCAATCGCATTAGGGAACGCTTGTTTCTACACGTCTGCCATTTATACACTACAAAATTTGATTCCGACAAAATAGTATCGTGTTCCACAAACAATTCGAATGAAAATAATGTACTCTACTGTCCTTTATGTAACAATCTTTATGAGTCAAAGAGAAATAGTATTACTAAACGTAAAGGAGAAGATATAACAATTGATGCTAAGACAAGATAACACTGCAAACCCAAAGAAGAACCCAATCGAGGCTAAGGGAGGGTCATTGGAGTAGTTTTGTTTCGTGTCAAGCGGTCACAAAGATACTGTGCTTGTTAGAATGTTCAAGGCTCGCTTTTCACAGTTCTTTCCATCGTCAATAGCAGCATCGAGATCTTCGTTGAAGCACCAAGAGTCTTCACAGAGTTGATCGTTGAAGGTACGCGATGACGATCTTTCTGGTTGTAACCATGGAGGAGGGACTACAATAGTATCTCCATTGCTAGCATTTTGCTCCTCCAGAATTGTTCTGCTCAACTGAATGGTACAACCTCTGCTTGAGGTCTCTCCACTACATGTTAAGGACGGCGCAGTTAACGAAATACTGCACCTGCGCCGCGAAATGAACGTCGCTTCATTTTATGCAATAATTATTACGCCCAGATCGTGTTACGTTAAATTAATAAGAAAATCCCGGGCTTTACTGATTGGGTATTCATTATCTCTTGTTGTTGCCTTTCGACATACGCAGTGGATGAATGAAGCGTTCGATAGATTTCAATGCTTATTTGGGGTTCCAATCCTTTCGCACTGTAAGCTAGAAACTCTGTTCATGAGCAGTGATCTTTAGTCTCATTGAGTTTGTGCTTTTTCTAGCACATGGAGTAGGTTTTGTGCACTAGAATGCGTATTATCTTATAACAGCAATTTTGTCAGTCTATTCCAAATCAGCGACGGTAATAACTCCGACCTCTGGCTTTAGTTAAGGTACAGCCCATCATTTGTCCCAAATCTACAGAATTAAATCGAAACAGTCGACAAAGAAGAAAGTAGATAGCATGTTCCCATCCAATATACCAGCTTCCTTCCCAGTAGTCAGACTTTGGTGAGCGAAGAACTATGATGTACGTGTTTTCTAAAGAACCAACACTGTTCTAATGGATTCACAAGGACTTGTCCTAATGTAAAGAGCCAAAGAACTTGTCCTAATGTACAAAGCCAAAGAACTTGTCCTAATGTACAAAGCCAAAGGTCTTGCAAATGTCAAGATACATAAAAACGGCATTAAGGTTGCTGTCCTACGTCCTCGATAATAGGTGTCTCACAGTACTATCGGCCATTGAAAGTTCTTAGTAAGGTATTAAGTACGCCACTATAGTTTAAATTAATGTAGCACGTGCCAAGGAATAACGACCACAGGGGACGCATCTGTTTCATTTTTTACTTCATATGCGACTACGATGGTGAGAACTGATGAAAAACCTGAGAAAGTGAACATACGCTGCTGTTGGTCGATCTCTTCTGGCATACAAACCTTCTTTATGATGCACTTTTCTCAACCCATAAAACACTCCTCACTGAAAGGCTGTTCGGGTATAAATAATATCCAGAAATGGGTTTCCCACTTCAACTACATTTCAAACTAGGCATAATTAATCGGGCAACAGATCTCGCATTATTCAGTATAAGGGAACAAATAAAGTATTGTTTTTCAGGGAGAAGGAAACATATTGACGTCTATTTTATGCAAGAGAAACCGAGCTAAATTCAAACCTTGATAAGTGCTTTCTTGGTCATCCTTTGATTGATCTCTGGCTTATTCATAATGTTCTTGGCACGACTTGCATATTCCAATGTACTAAGCGTTTCCTGAAATGAGAAGATCGTATGTTTCTCTTTGAAAATCATGTACACTGCTAAAGCAAGAGAACCTACAGACACAAAGGATGTCACAACAAACACGCAAGTCCAAGTGAATAAGGATACGTACGAAACCAGAAATGAAAAAAGAGGGTAAAGCTAACAAGATACTAGGCATACTCGACAGGCAAAAATCAGGCACAATGTGCGTCAACATCCAAATAGTATTTAGAAAACTGGATATTATTAAGTATTAATAAATCAAGGAATGTGTTAAATCACATGAATAGAAGTATTGCTGCTAAAGTTAAACGTCTTCTTATTTCAGCATTTATAGAAGCATCAATACCTCGCCATTTCTAACATATTCGTTTTACCTCTAGATTGCAAGCTGCTGGTGATACTGTGGCTATAATGGATGTTTTTGTTCTTCCACCGAGAGAATCTTGGAGAAGACGAGTCAGTTTACTTTCTCTGTAAGGAATGTGAGGGGCTCTTTCCACCAAGGATGTAATGACTCTGCCAAGGGTCAAAAGACTCTGATTTATGGTCCCTGTAAAGTAAAAGTGAATGCACAAATGAAATACAGTGCTGCATTAAACCAATAAAATGTCTTTAAATTTCAGCATTTAAGAAAATGAAAGAACCATTGCTACAAGATGTAATCGATATGCTATTGTCAAGCTTTGGAAATAAGCTACCAAAATAAGATAAATCAATTGGAAGACATGCAATCATTACAGAAATACAATCATCAAGAGTTAAATAGCAAATAGATTCCATAGTGAACTCTATGTAGTTAATATTTTTGTCTCTGTGCATTTAACATGCGAATTAGAAAAGAATCATGTAAAGAGAAGATGATAAATAATGAGCGGTGAAGCAAGTGACAACGGAGAATCTTGCCATTTGTAATGATTCGAGACCATCGGACTGTCTACCTTAATGCCTCAATAGCGCCCACAGTTTTCAGTCTACAGACTTAAAATCTAAACGATGCTTAGAGTTATCAACTCCAGCTTCTATGCCTAGGAGAAGTCATCTTTCTGTCATCACTCGGTATGGACTGCCAATAGTTGAAACTAGTGTGAGGGGAGGGGAGGGGAGGGTGGTCGCGGCAATAAGACGCCAAAACTATGATGGGAAATGTTAACGAAATGCCAAACAGGGCAAATAAGGTTTTCAAGAAGCAAAAGCTGAGAAGAAAGTAGTCAGAGTCAGGTCTTAACAAGAATGATCTCCTGACGATGATAGTGCATGGTTGTAGAAACTTCAGGTCGGATACATTACCTGCCTCTCTTGCCCTCTTTTCAACTGCTCCTGATCGACCAATGTTTTCACTTCCTGCCAAATCAACCTGAATAATGTAACAAAAGTACACAAGTAACTGTGGCAGAAACAATCGGAACATAAAAAAAATTCCTTCCACTGGCAAAAGGGCTACAGAACCACCCCTTTGATTCGCAAGTTTGTGATTAACTGGGGGAAAATGACGCAATTATTATGTCTTCAGCCTAACTCTCTCTGATGCACATAGTAATTCAGAACGTCAGTTAACCATTCTCACAAATAATCATCTAACACAATAATTCAAGTATTTTCTCAACACAGGATATATTTTATGTGAAATCAACCACAGAAAACCCGGAAAACTTGATTTTGTTTTAGTTTTCTCATATTGGCAGCTTGACTGTGAAGTTTAGCTTCGCCGGTAATGTGGATATAAAGTTACGGAGCCTCGAAGTTGGCACTTTCAGGCTTCCACTGTATGATCTCTTGGTCAATAAAATCAGCTTCCTATTCGTTTGATATTGTCGCTTTTTCACATGATTCATGCACTTCTGGTTACTAATAAGCAAACAATTATACAACATGTCAAGTTACTGTGATTCTAAGTAAAATCACGGAAATTCACGTAAAATTTATTAAAGGCTTCGTGAAATACTCATACGACATCCGAAGGTTGTCATATCACGCATGAAGTTAAATATGCCTAAAACGGAATTTGTTTATGGCTCGAGCACCGAAAAAGAACACTATACTCAAGTCAAAACATACTTGGTGACATAAAATGAAAAATGGGGAGCAAAGTGAGTGCTTTATGTTGCTTTTAAAACTAGCAGCAAAATAAAGGTGCCAAATAGAAGCCAAATAGAAAATCATGATGATCTTTTAGAGTGACAAGAACCGGAATACAAACAGGAAATGGGTCATTTTCCGGTTTTTGTATTTGCATGTGTAGTTAAATTCTGTCATTTTAGCACATATGGCCAAAGTCATATAAGAGCTGGTTAAAAATAATGATTACCTTTAAGGTAAGAGGGATGGCTCACAATTACTCTATTTTTAACCTAATTGCTTTGTGACTCGCTCAAATACGTTCCATGTCTTAAAGTATGTGGTAGTTTCATTATTAGGGATATATTAGGCTAGCCACGCGCAGCATAAATAAATCTATGTCAAACTAAGAATTAATTTTTGTAATCTCCAACAGAGAACTTGCGCATAAGACTA
>JAAAKL020004366.1:0-21131 GCA_010016065.2 Carybdea cf. marsupialis auct. non (Linnaeus, 1758) | reverse complement strand
TAAGGCAACTGACGGTACGTAAACTCTGTGAACATTCTTTCAATCACCTTGAAAATTATTGGGGGGCTATAGCCCCCGAGCCCCCCCAATCGTTACGGCACTGTTAGGGCAACGTACGTTAACAGATGAATCATCGGAGACAAGAATGATGTATTTCTATACCCAAATGTTTTTCGCTAGATAACAACACCGTCAGTTTAAGATACCGTTTAAGCGATGAACATGTTATTTCTATATCTATTGTCGAAATTTCACCTAATGTGAAGGAGAGGACGATTAAAGAGGAGCTATCTCGTTATTTTTCGTTTACTGTTACGTTTTTGTTGTACTGCATAGTAATTCAGTGAAATGCAGTCAAACTGTCAATGTTGCAGGATTGCGTAATCCCAGTTTGAAGTTTCTGAGATCTGATTTTGACGTTGTAAACCAATGTTGCCAGATTGGGTGACAGATTGCCAATTCAACGACTTTTAAATCGAAGCGACGACAATGAATCCATTGATGGCGACTTTCTATTTGATCTTTGAGTGAGAGAAAAAGAACTTTTCGTTTTTAAGTTGATGGAAAATGTTCATTATGGGCTAGTGTGTTTTTTTTCTCATATAGCAGTCCCTATGAAGATTTTTATGAATAGATAGGTAGTATAGGCCACAAGAGGTTGAAAAAGGGGGTTGGGTGGGAGAAGCAATTGAAATAGAGCATTTGAAGCTACAACTATTTACACGGTGTACAAGGTACACCTAGCACGCCCAGGCTTTACGGCTCTGCTGGTCAGATATCCTTCAATTTTATACGGATTCTCTACGCTGCAGCATGCACAGTTAGGTTAGCCTGGGTGTGGTTCGGATTGATTAGGAACAGTTTGATCTATGTTAACTTAAGATGGATTGAGCCTGGTTTACCTAGCTTGATAGGATGCCATTGTAAGTTGTGTAAAGATATATTTTGTATCTGTTTTTTAAAACCCTGTTCTAAACTGCCACGCTGTGTTACATGGGATTGTTGTGTTACGCCTTATTTATTATCATTCATCCCATGTTTATTGTTTTATTATATTTATGTTACTATGTGTTGTTGTAGTAGTTTATTTTCGTATGTCATGCTGTGTTTGTTGTTTTATGCGATGTTTTGTTATGCCACAAATGGTACGGTATGTTTATATTATATTGATGAATTGTCCATTTAGTTGCCAGCTTTAACGTACAAGGACAGCAATTGTTTAAGTTGAGGAACAGTTATTGGTAGCGATTACCAGACCAGCCCCAGTCATTTACGAATATAAGGATGCAGGTGGAAGGTTTCGGAGCGCAAGCCACCAGAGGGTTTTGTTCTTCCTTTTTCGAGACCATTCTGACGATTGTGGTTCGAGGAATCTGAAACCAAAAAAACTGTCATTACGAAAAAGATTAAAGGACTGTTGAGTGGAAATTTGGTGTTCTGTGCCAAAACACAAACGCTTCCGTCCAAAATGTTACAATATCAACATGATAGTCTCTATTTATATACGCCTTATACCGAATCTTATGAAGACTAGGAAATCTTTAGCTTCTGCCTGAATTTGCCTGTTGTAGCCTCATTGTCATTTTCGGCCTGAGGGTGGATTTACTGTTTCTATCAATTGTTTTATGATCTATACACAATCTTGTATACAAAATGGAAATCGCTATTCGTTGCTATTCACAGGAGAACGAATAACTAGTGTTCCATTACGCATGCTGGGTTAGCGTTTAGTGCTTGTTAGCGTTTAGTGCTTTACGGAACCTAACCACTTCCTCGTTGTAGCAGTATGAGTTCTTGATGGTGCGATTCACTGGAGTATCGTTTATCGTAAAGCAACCCGTAGTAGGATAGGCGAAACGTAATCAAATGGGTATGAAGGGGTGTAAAATGTCAAGTTTTCAGGGCTTTATTGAAAGGTGTTTCTTGGTCTTGTTGAAAAAATTTGAAAATATGATACTTGGAAACTCCATCTAAAAATGTGAAACCATAGATTTTTTATATAAGTTAATACATGTATTTTTTGCTTTTGCTTGCCTGCTTTAGTAAACTCAGTTGACACACAATTTTTCGTGCTCGTGCTAGAAACTACCTCGAAATTTGAGCATCACTGGCTAAGCGTTCAGGATGGTTTCAAAATATGATATAGTGACAATAGGTTGATACACCATGAAAATCGAAATCTCGTCCATGCGTTAGATGTTTGGGCCCTCTTAGTTCTACTGACAGCAATGACGAATCTTCGTCGCCTACTACAATTCAATAACAGGAGGTATGATTGCAGATTTGTATATAACTTGACAAAGCGTCCTTCTTTGCTTGGCTAATCACCATTTCACAACATACATTGTGAAAACACATTAGACACTAAAATGTAGTTGTTCTTCTCCAGTGGCGATGCATACCAAGTTATCCCAAAGGACCTGAATGTAAATAGGGTTAGGGCGTCCTATGTGCATGTGCCAAGCCAATGGAACCGGTAGGAAAGTACATCAGTCAATAACCCGTCCTGCACGACTTTGTTCAAGCGATTTAAAAAAACAGATACAGGATTAAACATTTCAAGTCTGTTTTCACATCGCCAAGGACCAGAAAGGGTAGGACGTTTGATCAACTTAAATCTTGTTTTGTACTCGGAATAGATTCTGATTGCTCTGAGTGTGGTATAGTTGGTAAATTTCTCGTCGTGTACTTACTGACTAGTTTTGTTTAGGTCAATGGATTTTAGGTATGTTCTGCCGCGCTTGAGGACACAATAACGAGGGAAGGGCTCGCGGTGTGACCTGATAAGTTTTGGCTTAGGGGTTTTCACTTAATTTGTAGACCGAACACATTTCTTATAGGTGATAATTTCTATTGGAAAGAGCAAGAAGTTTAATTTAATATATTCCTTCGTTTTATCCATTTCCATAATTCGTACCTACACTAAGGTACTTAGTCCTGAGATAATCTCTGTTTTGTTGGTAATCTAAATTTATCCGTGGAATGTAGATGATTCGAATGGTAAAGCTTTAATGTTCTAGTGGATGATTATGACGTGACTATGTTAATCAGCAGACTAGATTGCCTTGTTACTGATGGATCACCGCTTTGTAAAGCGGCTTCCAATTTTTGTTGTCCAGGCAGTTAAAAAATGTAACCTTTTTTGCATAGAGGAGTCTTTAACAGATCACCTTGTTATGTTAGGAGATGCTTGATGTATAACATTGAATTGAAGAAACTGTTAAGTCATTGAGTTCCAGCTGGAGGTATCGCGCCTTCGAACTTAGTGGCGATACTTTACAGTTCGTTTCTACCTACGAGGATTTGAATTTGAAGGAATTACTTTTTTACCCGGCTTAGGGCAGCATCTGACCGATGATGCCACTCGGCTATAACTTAACCAACTATATAATCCATGTACTCCTTATGGTTGGGGTCCCGTTATGAAATTTTTTTTATTTCTCTAGTACCTTTCACAGTAAATGACAAGAAGGTACAAAATTCAAAATGTAGTTCCTTTGTCACGTGCCTGAAAGGCATCGAGGATATCTTCTCTCTCCTGTTTTTGTTTTCCATACTTAGGCCTACTATTCTCGTGAGAGATGACATCAATTTGGATGTTTTGTCTTAGATGTAATTTTTGTTGAAAAATTGTAAGAGCGTTGCAAAGAAACAATGACGCCATTTCGTCATTAGATTGATCGGCGTTTTCCCAGTAGCTCATTTGCTTTGAGACAAGGCTCATATTGTATTAAAACAAGAGAATTAGGATGCACCGATGAACACTCCCATTCTTTACAAAATGCTTAACAAATGCATAAACCCACTTGAATCCGATCAGATTACTCATTGACCTTTGGCAGGGACAAAATGAAGCTAGTTCGTTGATCACTACTCAATTTTTTATAGGAGCATAGGTGATATTTTTGCAAGTAGCGGGCAAACTTCTTACGTATAACGTTGAAAGAGTATTTTCCAGAAGCGAGTATTTGAGATGGTACTAGAGAAATAGGAAAGTATGCCACCGACTGACTGCATTCGAACTCGTGCATTCGCGGAGTTTGCTCTAGCACCTGAGGTAGGTTAGCCTCACTGATAACATGATCTAGGTTTGGATAATACCAAACAGACGTAAAATTTCAGGGTTTTTATCGGCAACGGGATAAGAGCTAAGAAGCTGCAGCCCTAAATGGTAAAGCACCTAGGAAGGAGGATACCTCCTTCCGCGGCACCTAGAACAATAGTTGCACGAGTAAACTGCTTAAGGGGTATGAGACTGGTACAGCCCTCGATTACACCGCGTGCTAGGTACCAAAAATCCAGGAAAACCTTGTTTAAAATATGAAGCAGAAATTACGACATTTCAACTGAAACAGGCACGAAAGTAGTATTACGAAAAGCTGGAGCTAGACAAGTTTGATTTACACCCGAGTAAAAGTTGAAGAAAGCCCTCTCCTTTTCTTTACTTTCGGAGCACTTTGTTCTCCTGAAGCTTTTTGTCGTAGCTGTATTACAAATTAGTTATATGTTCCTGCTCGCCAGTTGCGGGTTCGGAGGAACATGTTTCCCCGGCCCACAACTGACATTAAGATTTGGTTGGTCTTATGGATAAGTTTCCACTAGTTTGAAATCATGATCTTGTTATTTTGACTTAAATACAAACCATTGCATTCTTGTCATTTCTCTTGCGTTAGATAGATCTGGCATTAATTGTAGATGCCCTTTTAAAAGTAATACTCGTTTCAAAACAATGTGTTGTTTCTCCATCGATCCCCCTTCCCCAGGTATGAGAAGAGTGGCCATCCCCCTGTCCATAAAGATAGTCGAGAGGTAAAACTCCAAACAGAACAGGTGTTGGTTGAGCACTAAACTGGATTTATTGTTATGATTAGCATAGTATAAAAGCTAAGAATTGAACATTCAAGGCGTCGTTTTAACCCTGTTAAGGGGTGTGTTGTTCCTTGATATAGCTAAACTTTTATTGGGCAAGAATGGGATTGGGACGCCCGAATCGCAATCTGTGTCTTGTTAATTGATCTTTTTATCATGTGGTAGACATAAAGTAGTGTCTTGAAGTAATTTGCCGCGACGCTTTACATGGTCTAAGAGGCACATTTTATGAACTAGTTTTAGTAGAATAGTCAATGATAATGTCAGTGAAAGTAGTATCGTCTTTGCTTGCTCTTTTCTTGCTTTTGAAATGAAACACAAAAGATGTGGCCCAACAGAAAGTACGTGATGCCTTGCGAAATGCATTTATGTAATTGGCACAATCTCAAGTCTTTTACTGTTGAGGGCCTATCTATAGGCGACTCATATATATGTAAAGAAGATAAAAACCCATTAGTAGTCACAGAGCTGGAAAGCAAGATGGTAATATTTTAGGCTGTGTCTGGGCTAGAATGGAACTGAACCCTGGAACCTGGGAACTTGCACAAACGGAAACTAGAAGTAGCGATGTCGAATTGGTCATGAATCTCGTTGCCAAAATCGTTCAGGAAAGCACTAAATGTGGCACTTTCCAGTCAAGTGTGTGATAAGATGTTCTATGTTTCGTTTCTCTATAACACTTTCTACTTTCAATGGGATGTTTTCAGCATGATGGGCGGGATGGCAGTTCTTCCATGGTCAAGTCACATGGCACGGAGAGTCTCGTCTCCAAAATTGTGTAAAGCTGGATGCGATGTCCATCGGTGGGGTCTCGGGAGCTAATATGGCCACTAGAGAAAAGTGAAAAATGTTATTACCGGGTCACCATAGCACAGTTGGTGGAGCAGCACGCCGCGAATGCGTGGGTCCCGGTTCGAATCCCGATGGTGACATTTTTACTCTTCTCTAGTATCCTTAAAATTTATAAGATGTTTTGGCTTTGTCGCCCAACTCTTTGAAAAATCGCGAGCAGAGGGTTTCAGTTGATGCCGCCTTACAGAGTCATGAAAAGGTTAGAATGCAGGATTGACATAATTTGAATCGCATAGCTCAATTTTAAAATCAAATTTAATATCCCCATCCCTTGAATGTGATCCCAGATGTGAGAATGATCTTTGATAAGATGAGATACTCACAATGCATGGAATATGCGTGTATGTTGTAAATATATATATTATACATACATATATATTGTATATATGTCATCTTAATTTACTAAATCATTGAACTTCAGGTGCAAATTCATTTTGCAATTCTTAGAAAATGGATTCGTGCGGAGATAGAAAAGGTATGTAGTGTCATACGTGCTCCACAGATAGGTGCAATGGCGAGTGGCCTTAGACAGCAGGATGAGAGATCAACTGTAGTCCATTGTTTTGTTGTACTTTGCCCTGTCCGTATTATAGGCATATAAAAGACATCTTGCCGCCAGGTTAATTAGCTTCGTTTCAAACTTTGAATGACGTATTAAATGCGAAATGACCAAGCATTAAGTTAAGAACCAGAGAGAACCAGAGAGGTGTCAAACAGCAATGAGTACAAGAAAAGGGCGAGGTTTGTGTAATAAGTAAGGTGAGATGGGTTGGTGAAGCTTTCTGGGCCGCAATACGTAGTCTTTTGACAACCGCCACTGATTGAACGTAAACACGCTCTCCCATAATATGAAGTCGGAATTCTTTCAGTCATCTTATTCAGGCATGGATTTACAGGTACAAAAATAGATAGTCAACCACAATCTTAGTATCCACATTTTTTCCCCTACGTGGATGTCGAAAGTTAGGCATAGAAAGTTTTGTTTGTAGCAAGGAAGAACGTTTCAGATGGGCTATGAATTGGAACAGATAAATTGCTCCAAATCTTTTTTGACTGTTGTATACGATTATACAGTATACAATATGGTGGACGCGTGGCCCAATGGATAGAGCGTCAGACTCAAGATCATTGGTCATTGGTTCGAATCTCGTCCAGGTTACACAGTAATACTCTTAGGCAGGGTATGAACCACAAACTGCTACTGGCTTGTACTGTGGATGAATCTGCATGAGCGCCGTATGAGGCAGAACTTAGAAATTTCAGCATCCCATGTTGACGTGGAGCCCCCACCGCCAGGGTTGTATATGTATATATTGTAAACTGCTTTAGCATTGTTCTTAACTAGATATGGTGGTATATAGAAACAGTACATTGATATATATATTATTATACAGTCACGTAGGAGAAGGTTCAATATAAAGTACATAACATTTCGAGTGTTCTAACTCCCTGACATTGTTTTATTTTATTGACAATGTAAGATTGAATTGCTTGGAGTGCCAACTTTAGACGTGCACAAAAGATTTCTGCTATCACAAAAACGACCAATACTAAAAGTCTAAACTTATATTTGCCGGAAATGTTTCCGAAAGCGTCTTAATCAGTTACACAATTTGATGTCAGGGTTCATTGACATGATATTTTTGCAATTGGAGTAAGAGAGGATAGAAAAATGGGAACTTGTCTGTCACCAGTCCCAAAAAAGTCGGCTGAAAGGAGTCGGTACAAGTATTAGTTACAAGCAAAAAACTTGTTTCACTTTTTGAGACTGAATCTTGTACAAAAGGAGATGGAAGTATAATCAGATTTATTTTGATATAACGTTTTCGTTTTTGAAAAGATGTTAAAGGGATATGGCCTACGTATTTTTACCAACTGAACGAACTCCATTTTTAGAACATAACTTGGATTATATTCACTTATAAGTTTCATTATCGAGCCATATTCCGCATTGGATGTCACAAAGAATAGGATTTCAAAACTACAAGATGAGATATGGCTTTTGGTCTGGGGAGTCTACCAACGCATGTTCCCCTTTTTAGCATATGAAAAGTCAGGGGGAAAATTGTTCGAAAGCCCTAGAACGTAAAAAATAATGAAGAAGAAAGAAGTAACTAAGATGTTCTTGACGCTACCGTTTTTATTGGTAAGATATTCGGGCGTATTTGAATAATCGAAAGCTTGGTAAAAATAAATACGTTTCTTATTTTGGGGTGCCTTTCTACGCACAGTATGCTAGGTTTTATATTTATTTTGAGGCTTTTTACATTACTGATTCCCGAGTTTAAATGTGCAGTGGTACGCCGCTTGCGGAACAGATTCTTGATCACCTCGTGTAAGTGACAATCTTTATCGGTCCTAAATTTATCCTTCACGTTTCCCATTTAATCTAAACTCCCGTAAAAGGACCACTTAACTATCAGGAATGGGACAAAATCTTACGTAGTGCCAAACTGACACTTTTGATATGCAAACGCACGCACAACGACGCCATGGTGGTCCCCCTGTGTAATGAAGGAAGACCAGCAGGTGCTAATAACCTCTGATCACTGGCTGTGTACAATAAAAGAGATGTTATCAGACTGGCAAATACATAGGTACTTATCAAATTGGAAGAAATACTAGAGAAAAGTGAAAATGTCACCAGCGGGATTGCCTTGTGCCCAGCTTCGAATCCCGGTAGTGTCATTTTCACGTTATTCTAGTATCACTTCAGACTTCGGTCAATTTAAACACAATGTTTAGATAGGCTCTTGATAATTGTACTGTCATTTTGCATTGTGAGCAATGACATATTTCTGATAACGTTTTCACTGTTCATGAAATTGACTTTATGATGATATGAATATATTATAGTGATCTAGTTTGTTTTTATTGTACTACAATATCTTAGTGCTAACCAGTACAATATACAATTTCATGTTTTCATGTTTTGTATGTGTATATATGGAAATGAGTGAAGTATTAATAAATTTCAACTGTCTTGTTTTCTGTTGAGTAAGGTCAATAAAACAAACAAATTGAAATAACATATTATGCCATTCCACTGTATACATACACAATATATAGCGACTGTGTGAGCTTCACGGTCCTTGGTATGGTCATTTCTGGTAACGTTGAAAATGCGATGCGTCAAGGGTATACTCCAGGACGTGAACAGCCCCGCTACGTGGAGTACTTTGAATCCGTCCTGAAAGTGGTGAACTCGGTGGGTTTCCACTGTATATTATTCGCTAGTATAGATTGAAGTGCCTAGCTAAATTAAAACCGGATTCGATAGGACAGCAAAGTTTAATAGTACGAACATTTGTTAGTAGGCATGCTGTTGTTTTAGTCGCTGTTTATTGTTTAGGCCTTTAAGGAAAACAACAGATCGTCTACAACATCATCACTTTCATCTATCATTGAAAAGTATTCTTGGGTACTATAATTGCTCAGTGCACTTGCACGAATTTACATATCAGATCCGTTAACTAGGTTATTATTGATGGACATCAACTTTAACGTCTATTATGTTTTATGCACCGTGCAATGTTTCCTTTTCAAAATGTAGCCAATAAAACAGAAATTAACACGTCGTTTGCTTTTGTATAAGCGGTGAGTGGAAGCTCTGTTTGCCTCCAAAATTGTTCACTGGCTGAGCTCTATATCCCGTGACAAATGTATCATATATATGCTATATTACTCTTATATAATTGATTACTTTTGTTGCATATGGTTGTGTTGTGCTTTCTGTGTAAAAAACCTTCATCGATACTAGTTTCTGTAATCAGAAGCAGTCATGACTGATAAAATACTAAAATGTATTGCTCATTCATTTGCGTGTGAAGTTATGTAAAGAGTATCAATGCTAGTATCAGGAACACAGATCTCTACATAGCAACTTTTAAATTGTAGCAGAAGTGTTCACAATGCAATAATACTACTGTACAATTACTTTTATACAGTTAGGATACAATTTAGCATCTTTTACTCCAATTTCTTCTACCCTTACCAACTATAGACCCCACAACGAAAACTTAAGAATGGATGCTCCCTTTACCTTGAAAGCTTTCCGGGAAGTTGTTTTCTGTTGACATGAGATATCGAAAGGTCTATTTTTATATCATTTCATCCGTTTTCTGTTTTATTAAACCCTTGTACAATGTTGCTTTACTGCCTTTTGTCTATTTGCACATATAGAAGTGGCAATATCTGTGGCAATATCTGAGGCAAGCCAAAAATAAAGAAACCCATTTGTAATCTACCAAATACTGATTTTTGAAAATTAATCGGTTAAAAAGTAGCAGTAGTAGTACATAAAAACAGTTTTTCATGTAACAAGAAAATATATTAGGTTTGCAAAAGTTTTCATTGCCTGGGATTAATTTATGCATAGCACTAAACGATCCTTTTTAGCATAAATTTACGAGGCTGTGTTTTAATTCTCATTTGATTTGCAACGCAGTCTTATTGATACTTGCAATTGAACTACTTTCTGCCTAGCAGTATACACTTTATATACCCAGACGACGAAAAAGGCTAAACGCAGATTGATCAATGTTTTTATGCCACTTTGTTGTTACATGGTAGTAATGGTACTTGGTTTATTGACAAGAGCTAAACAAACGGAAAGTAGGTAAACATGGATGATTGTAGGAGTGCAGCTACTGTTTAACACCTATTATTTACCATCTAAAAATAGAGGCATGTGATAATTCATTTATATAAAGGTACTTTAAATGTAGTACGTTATTTGTGTTTCTTTATACAAGCACCAAACAAGAATTTGTTTGGAAATGGCCATCAAATGTTTAAAAAATAAGCGAACATAAATAACAGACAGCTGATGTGGGAGCTCTTTTTCCACTGTCAGTGTGTCGGTATGTGATTCATATAGTAGAGCGACATCACATAACAGGGTACTATATGTCACTAGTATATCGATTGAAAGATCTGTTGTCGTCCGGTGTGTTACGTCATTTGCATATTGGTCGCTGTGTTGTGACTCGAGCGCTGAGGTTTCACTTCTGCATACGATGACTGTTAAGTGAAGATTTTATTAATTATGATAAGATATTACTTGTTTCTTTTAGGCGATTCTGTAAGCAACTGCAAATACACGTTACAACATGGTAAGCAGTGCTGTTTGTGAAGGAGATGGCCAGGGAGGACGTTCAAGAACAACAAGTCTTAACGTCAGTGTCAACAGTTTCCACGAGATTTCACATCGAGATGGTCGCTTGCTTCACACCACCGAAGTCACACTCACACAAAGTCACGCAACACCAGAATGCACAAAGAACAGAGCGTAAGTTTGCTGATTCACTTTCTGTGCCGTATCCCAAAGTTTAGATAAGTGTTTAGTGCCTTGCTTTGGTACTATCTACCTGGTTATTTTTATATGTTAAATTTTACACTCTGCTATGGATGGAGCTGTTTCTGCACACAGGCAAGTATCTTGGGAGGGATATAACCATGGATTTTAAAAGCAGGTCATAAGATATAAAGTAGTTCTATAAAATCAAGAAAGTAAACTGGAGTATCCGTAACATATGACACACAGGTTTATGAATGGCAAATAATTGAATTCATGTGGCGAATACCAGTTGGGCATGTGCTACTTACTTGCAGAGCATTGTAAAACACATGACAGTCGTACTCCTTGTTTGGTTTGATTAATGTCGCACAGAGACGTAGCTTCAACGTCGAGTGGAAACTGACCATGCATTTAACAACCGCCGATTTCATCAATGTAATCATTGTCGTCGTAAGAGTGAAGCCCTCTCGCACTGTTTATAATCGAATCTTGGCTGTTCAGGAATGGTAGTCGGCTATCCTTGCCTTTGATTTTTATCTTTCATCTTATGTTCGAACGGCGTTATTTGTAAGTTGTTACTCGAAACTATGTATGTCTATGCCAAAGTATCAGACATGCGTCACCTTTGCCCTGTCAACATTTCACAAGAAAGCCCTCCAAACAGGAGCAAAGGGCTCTGATGAATTGAAACTACAGATTTTGATAAACTGTTTTTACTAGAACTCGCAAGGAATCGTTATTTTCTCAATTTTGCCTCATTAGCTGTTATCTTTGACTTAGAACAATTATATTTGTGTGGAGAGTGTGGAGAGAATACAGAGAAAGCATGAAGAGATCGCTTTACTCGATGACTGCTCATGCATAGATATTGTTTCACGGTAAATCAGAGTGTATTTATTTCATTTATAATTTATTTAATATAAATTATTTCACTTCAAGATCACCTAACCAACGTGCACACACTATGTGATATGTCTCTCCATCAAGATCGTTTGACATCCGAAGCATATTCAACCGTTAAGAAGTCATTATCAGTTCTTGACTTAGTATTCACCGCATGACCTCGTGCTAGGTGTGTTGTTTTAGCTAAACTCCATGCACTGTATTTCTGCGCTACCGCATTTTTGGAGGACCCAACAAACATTCTAATCCACACATTTACCGACATCATTACAATTTTGATGTAAAGACGATAATACTTACCCTGTGACTGATAAGGACCAAATATCGTCAGTCACGTGACCACATAATCCGAAGGCATGTTTATATAATGGAGTATTTTTATCGAAAAAAGTTTGCATCAAGCTCGGTCCTTTAGGGGTTTGTAGAGAGGAGAATGTACGACAAATAGAAGAATACAACAGAAAAAGAATAAGGAGAACCAAAATAGAAGAACAATTGATGAAGAATATAAAAATGTAAAAATAAAGAAATCGAAAAACAGGGGAGTAGGAGAAGTCTTCACGTATTTGGTCAAGTTATCATTCAAGTGTCAGACTAGGATGTCGGTCTCTTTTACAATCATCTTCCGTACACTTCTTGGATAAAAGTCTTAGTCATTCAGTCAAACCAGGGAATTCCTTCATTTATACCGCATCGTATATTATATATACACATATATTTGTATATACGTAGTGACTTTTAAGTTGTTTCCGCATACTTTACTTTGCCAAGAGGTAGAGAAACTGGGGGAAATGTACCCCCAGATGGTCTTGCAATCAGAAAGTGCCGTATATATTCCATCTTCTTTTGTAATAGATGTTGCAAGTTGCCATTCACCATTGCAGTAGGAGCTTTTGGCTTAGTGAGCTTGGTCCTCTTGTGTAGCCTAGTTTGCTAAATCTACTCACTAAGTTAATTTTCTAAAGTAACAGTGTTTTCTAAAGTAACACAAAGAAAGCAGACACAATTCCCCAAAGCATTAAGTGCAGTATTTAGCTTTGAACAACTTCCAGGCAAATATCCCAATTGAGTATGTGATCATGAAGGTAAAAGACGAAACCTATGGGGATCAGATTTAGTACCCGTTGATTTTGGAAAGGATCAAATCACCTTGCGTTTGTATCAAAAATGCTGTCTGGCCTAAAGCAATGAGATAGGAAGTATTAGATTGATTCAACGCTGTTATATTTCCTGATTTGCAATATTTGTCTGTAAAGCAGACGGTCAAGAACGGCATGAAGGAGGATATCTACGCAGTTTCAACGTGTTTTAGTGAACGAAAGTAAGAACAAAAAGGTTTATTAAGATGAGAGAAAACATGTGCAGTTTCAGGGTCGTGTGGTAAAATGTAAAGGCATGGAAAAGCTGGTATTTGCAGTAAAGGAAAACGTAACCGAGAGAAACTGAAGCTTAAACAAGAAACTCTTGTTCAACAAGAGTGGTCGTGAGATTTTATAACTGTTTAGCAAGACAAATACAATTCCATAATCACTGGGGGCAGGGTGGGGGCTAATTCTCCTCCGATAATTTCCAAGGTGATTGAAAGATTTTAACAGAATTCATATCTTTTCCTGGCCAAGTCTTTAAGACATTTGGATTTAGCTTCCCCAATAAACATTTGGAGATTACGACACTGCAATTAATGGAAAACCATGATCACCAACGCCCATAGTGGGCAATGTGCTTTGAGGGAGAAGATAATTTGCCGCGTTCACCTAGTGAATAGCTGATTGAATCTGACAGCAGCTATCGAATTGGGGCATAGATCATGCTATCCCATTTGAAAAATATCTGCTATAAAATGGGATGTCAGTATTAAAACCATTTTGTTACATTATTCATGTTTAAATCTAGCACGCTTCATTTTTCTCTCCTATAAAAAAGTGCTCCTCGAGTATTCCCCCTCTTGAGTAAAATTTTATGAGGAGTTGTTAAATTGGTTAGGTGGTGGGTAATTGCCGGGACTGCTCACTTCCGCCACTTCGTTTATAGGGTAAGTTGCGACGTACTACATTTCTTGTTATTTCTTGTCTCTCAGGAACAATATGTTAGAAGACAAACGGGGAGACCGCTTATACAGCTTATGTAGTTTCCACTACAATTGATACATATGCAAAAATTTAGTTTAATTTTTTCGTTGTGGAGGCCAAGGCTTCCGCAAAGATATTTACCGCGGATTTTGATGATAATTTGTTATGTTTAGGAATTGACTCTGCAGGCCTGTTTGAGGTCTTTCTTTAAAATGGCTCATGTTAAGCAAATATTTTTGTTTACGTATTTCCCCCGCAGAGTAGCGAGGCAGTGCTAAGACGAAGTGTTGCATTCCTTAGTATACCATCAAGTTAAACAATAAGGAAAATATAACAGGGGTCCCACAATGACATATTTGAGTGAATAAAGGGTAACATGATAGTGTTCATTGTTATTCTTATTGTAAGGGACATGCCATCATTTACTAGGGAAACAACGGTAAAAACATACGTCCCAGAAACAGTATTGATAATACAGTGAGTTTTGTTATTGATTTCAGGAACTTGACATGTCGACTACATACTGCTTGCCTTGTTAGGTATGGGTAAACTTCGCTTTATGCATTCATTTATTCTCTGTGTTGATCGGCCATGATTGGTGTTATCCAATTGCTTTAGAACTCTGCCTATTTATACGAATAGGCTGGTTCCAATTCATATATAAATGATAAATTGTTTACTACATTTTATGCTGTAAAATTTAGATGTCTTTCTCACAAAATGAAACAAATATGAAATATAGACATGTTGTAACTTGACTCATTGTACGAAAATCTTTTTAGTTTTTAAAAGCTTCACTAGGGCTTGATTCTTATAGCAGCAGTAAAATGGGTACCTCGTATTAGCTGGGAAAAAATGAGGCGGCGACGAAAGAAACTGGTCACCCGACGTCACCATACGGTGGTTCAGGAGATGTAATTCTCTACAACTCTACAAGATCAGATCCCGTACGTCCTTTGACAGACTGTGGGACTATTTCTATCTTGACCTTGATCTACAACAGGGCAGATCTACCATTTGATCATAATTTTGATAACTTGGAATCTGAAGGATTACTTTTACAAAAAAAATCTGAAAGGAAAATATTATCTGCAAGTCAGTACATTTTGCAGACACTATCAGCACTTTGTGATTTTATGATTCTTCGAATGCCTTGGAATACAAATGTCAGTAAATTTGTGAGAAATTGAAAATCGATTATCAGGTCCGTCCGGACGGAAACTAAATACCAGATAGTCAACGTTAATCATCCTGTGTATCCTTACTTTTAACCGGATTCATCATCTCTTCATTGGTCATACAAATGATTTTCATTGGCGATTCTTGCGCAAGCACTAGATATGTATTCCATGGTCAACTTGTTTCGTGGAGAACCAGGAGTTAGAGCGAGCCTTTGTCAGACTGAGGCGAAGTTAGAGAGCCCGTTTGAGGTTCTCCGTACAATGTAATCCTAGATTTGCCTAGTTTGTAGACTCGTGCAAAACAAACACAGAGGCCGGTATCTTTTGGATTTAACCCTCGTAGCTCCATGTCCAGCATTTTTTAAGGTCAAGCAGGCATACTCTTTGCGAGCGGATTCTTCGTGTGGTCAATTTAAAATTATATACATGACAATTATTTTCAGCAGACCCACTCATAAAGGAAAATATATAGATTGTGGTAGAAAACTTTAGATTCGCCTCAAGTAACGGATTTGTTTAGCCTAAACGTTTCACCAGACACTGGACACGGCCAAACCGAGAACCTTCTTTTTGCTTGTTATATTTACTTAACAGTGTAGCGATGAAATCGTTTAACGGTGCACGATTTTAATCACTTCATTATCAATGGCTAAAGGTTCTTTCCTTGACACGAAGGCATGCATTCGCTTGGCTGAGAGGGAAGAAATGTAATGTTCTGTTAATTTCTTTCAAGTTGCTCTACGATATTGATTATCTTAGAAGATGAGATGCAGTCATGTATATGTCCTTCTAAAGCGCCTTTGTTTCACTCGATTCTTTCATTTTCACTTCGTTTCTGACCCTGGCGATAAAAGCGTCTATCGCGAAGGTATGTCACGAAGGTCAGTCACGAAGGCTTTCATTGAAATTATTTAAAATAGACTTCCTAACTCGGTCTTTCCTGCTTCAGCAGTTCTTCGCATGTATTCTGCTACGGCTATGTGCTGGTTTGAAAAAAGGCAAATATATAGAGGCACAGGGGATGGGAGGCTTATGTCGTAAGTTCAGCTTAAATTATTAATTGAGGGGTAACAGATCGATCTGCAAACAAAGGGCCTTATTGTGCTAGCCAGGCGCCTCTCACATGTATATTTAAATGCTGTTTGGATGGCGGAATGTTTTGCACAAGAGCCACAGAGGAGTATCTTTCTCAACACGCCAAGTTCCCAAATCTATAAAATCCTATTCCAAGTAAGTCTTCCCGATCAATGCGCCGACGCTCCGCTTCCCTGGTTGCCCATACCTTACACTATTGGCCAATAGGCTTACAGGAAAAGTTTCCGATTGTGAACTATAATTGTTTCGTAAACTTCAGTTCTGAGATAATCAAATGCCATGAAGCAGTAACCTCACATCAATTACAGTCGTGTTGTGGACAGAAACCTCCAAGAGAGGCCTCATTTGTAAGACGTACGCTAGATAGGTTGTAAATGTACAGTCAGAGTATTAGTTACAAAGAAGGAGTGCAAACATTCAAGGGAAGGGGTGGCGTAGACAGAGATGCCGATTTTCATGATATGCAGGAGCACGACTAGCTAAAAGGAAACAGTTAATGGATTTCGCCTAATATGAAGCGAAGGGAACAAGTAGTAGGACTACTGAAGAAGATTTACTTAGAAGATACTGGGGACGTTTTCAAGGGTCGATTTAACAAGTGGACGAAAGCAAATTCCAAACGGGGTTTATCATGATATGTCTTACAGAAGTCGCTAGACACCAATGTGAAAATGCGTTGGGCTATTAGGAAAGCATTTTTGATCGTTTACCTTCAGAAGTACTATGTAATTGTAGACACAGAATTTAGAGAACTTAAAAGATAGAGATCCTTAGGCCGTTACATGCTTCCATTATAAGATTAAGATGCTAGGAACATTAGAAACATGAAATTGCTGTAGTAACCGATATTGTATTGTCTACTTCAACCTTACAGTGTACATGTACATATATATGTATGTCGACTTCCTGTGTCCTCTTCAAAAGATCTTTGATTTTCTAATACACATTTTTGGTATGTTGCTGCTATCTCAAATCCACTCAGCTTAGCCTTAGATCACCTTCTAAACTGAGGGGAAATGGTCAGTGAAACCGTTAGCACGACTTCTATTCTTTTTCAGCAAGTTCGCAAAACAGAGATGTATGTATGTATGTATGTATGTATGTATGTATGTATGTGTATGTACATATGTTTGAATGTATGTGGAACGCACGTTAAGCTTATTTGAACAAAGAAATGTATCACTTGAATGTATTGCGCCTCGGCCCTAACCGTAAATTCTAGGATTGTAAATGTTTCCGAAATGGAAGAGAATGTGGAATTTACAGTCTAGTTGCTACGTGTAGAATTTATGGCATTTAAAGTGCAAGTGAATGAAATAGAATTATTTTGCCGACCGATTTTGATATTTCTCTGTTAAGCAGCACCCATACAATTGAGAGGGCGTAGGGGTCATGTCCCCTCCTTTTTGGGTTGCTTTTTGAACGAGGGGCACTTAAGCTTATATTCATGGCTTGCTTTATTACGTAATGTACCTAATATACGTAATATAATACGCCATGGTTATATTATAAAGTATATTGTTTGCTATGTAACCAAATTGTTCGTCTATTATGGTATCATACCAAACTTGCTTAGCCCCGCCTCTTAAGAAAACATAGCGTCAATCCTGTCCAAATACTCAGATTCGCCCCTGCGAAGAGCAGCCCGTGTATGAATTTTCTCAGGTGTTGACCGTGTTGTAACTGCTTGCCTCGTTTTCGTTACATCCCTTTTGTTTCGATATAAATTGATCAAAACATTGAAGTGTGGAAACATATCGGATCGATTTATGTCAGTACATTTCTTGTTACATCTTTATTTTAACCCCGTGATGGTGACTATTAAATTGTCGAGGACATCAGTATCAATATGTCAATGGATGTTGTGCTCGTAAGCCAGATATGAGTTTTTAGTTTGACTGTCAGTTAGAAAAGACTCGAAAACATCCATGTAATCAGATGATTAGGGATGTGTGAAGTAGCATTCAAGATCAGATCATGGGATTGTGCGAAACCAAATCTGTGAGTTGATAACGAAGGCTTTACTTTAATAGTGTGGTTTCTCTTATATTTGCCTATGAACTGTACCTAAAATACTGTCCTATGCTACATCCATAAGGTCTAGTTCTAATGTGATGCGTCTGTGTCTAGTTTCTTAGTTTTTATTTAGAACATCGCAGGTTTTCTTACGTGGAAGAACCTAAAGCCCAAGAAAATAATGGTTGAACCTTAATAAACTTCTTAGAGTGTTTTGTACTACAATAAGATATAGGCCTACCTTTCAACTTTTGCTGCCAAATGGATACATTGATCATGCACGGAGAATTTGTAATTGTAGTCCAAAACGCTGTGGAATTGCTCGAAAATAGTGTTATTTTCTTGCATAGTGGAGTTTTTTGTATGGATTATTTGATTATTTAAGTCACAAGCGACTTCGTAATACGTCTGAAGAGCAGGGGCTTTATGTAGGTTTTTATAACAATGAAAGGTATTTAAAATTGTTTTAGGTTGTAGTGGGTGTGAAGTAAAGCTTTAAAGCTGTTTTGGAGTCCTGGGGAGATGGCATCGGTAACAGTGCAGAATGAGACAGACACGTAAAGTGCTGTATCTAATGGACTATGCCAGATAGTGTTTGCAATACTCTATACTTTTTGGCTAGTTTTATTATGTCTGTAGGCAATACTCCATGCTTTTGCAATACTTGCTTGCAATACTGCATACTTTTTAGCTAGTTACGGTATATGATATGTCTTTAGTCAATTTTTAGTTACATGAAATGAATAGTTAGGAGTGAGCACATCAGATCTTACCAGTTAATGACATATTGCGGCACATGGCCCCACCCCCTCAATGATTTTACCAAAGGTTGAATTTTGGTTTGTAGCTTGTGAGAGAGTATTTCGGACTTCTGTAGATGCTATTGCCCATGAGAATTTAGCAGATCAGGAATTGAAGGTTCTGACAGTACATATGAAGGACCAAATGAGGTACCTTGCAAAAGTTTTGAGATGGCTATAGGGGAATAGTATATCAAGAGTGGCTGTAGCTGAGGTATTAATTTATTACATTCTAACTTATATATAAATTATAAAAGGAATAGTTTTAAAATCATTGACAAAACAACAATTTAGTCGCGAAAATGACATTTAGCTCTTGTTGATAATTAAATTGCACAATCAAATAGTGTGGATAAGTTGGCCTTTTGAATGAGGCAATGCTTATGCACTGATGCATGTAAAGACATGCAATTAAGATATACTTTTTCTTATCTGTGTTGAAGGTAAAGGGTTAGCTAAAATTTAATAAATATGTTTTCTAAGCTGTACTTCTACCTGTTATGGAGTTTATGTACTACAGGCAATTAAAACAATTTGACCTTATAATGTAAAATGTTGACTTCCAGGATAGATAGATAATATTAGTTTTGAGAGAACATAGATATTATGACTCCTCTTTGTCTTAGATTTATCTCTCATTGTACTGTGTCAGCATGCAGGTATTGGTAAATAAAACGTACAGCATTTGAAGGTTACAGAGACTAGATATTAATATTTGGAAAAATCAATAATGCCTTGTGCAAGCTTAGAATTTACTTAAGACTGATATAGAACTGTAAATTCTCCATCCAAGAGGAGAAAAAAGGTGATGTCAATGATACTAACAATGATAATTATGATGGTAATGCTGATTGTAAAATACAAGTTGATTTAGAGTAGTAGTGATGGTTTTTACCTTAAACCATGTTAAAAGATGATGCAATTATTCATTTATCAGGTTTTAAAATGTCTGACATGGTTTATTTCTTTACATTTACAGGTCCATGCTGAAGACACTTTTCTGTGGGCAAGTTCTTTCGTTTATGCTATGTAGTATAGGCACTACTTCTACAGCCTTGAGTCGATGGTATGGCATCTATGTTCCCTGTTTTCAAGGGCTTTTAATGTATTTCATGCTGGCATGTACATTTGGAGTAAAACAGGCATATGAACACAAGAAGTTTACAACTATCCTTAAGGAACGTGGATGGAAGTACCTTATCTTAGGATTTATTGATGTTGAAGCAAATTTTTTGCTGATAAAAGCATACACATATACTACATTAACAAGTGCTCAGGTATGTCAAGTTGTGTTAGTTTTTGTTAACTTAGGTGAATATGACAAGATTACTATATTTACCGTTACTGTAGTCTTTATAGACCTTATATAGTTCATTGTGATATTGCATTACAGATCAATCATGAATAAATAGTTTCATTTAGGGAATTTTTTAAAGGGCATGTTTTAATATGCACCCCTTTAATGTATATGAGCTATTTCAATAAGGACACATACATTAATATTTTTGGATCACACTCATGTTAACAATCTGAGGACACACTGGTATATAATACACTGCACTGCAGCAAGTGACAAGAATAAATTTTCCAATATAATGGCTATCACATCTGATGCTATCACACTTTTGCTGTTGCTGTTCCTGCTAGCTCCCATCCATTCCAGTGTATTTTTAAGTTTAAGATGCAGGAATGACATTTTTGGTTGTTGTGTATAGAACAGCTTTTCTCAACCCTTGAAAGTATTCTACGCTCCTTGATGCCACTGTTTCAAGGTAGCCCCTCTGTGTCTGCATTGAGAAATAAATCTGAAAATCCATTAAATTTCACTCTATTAAATTTCTTAAGCAGCCAACTAGCTTAGCAGGGTTAGGGTACCACAAACACCCAATATGTTGTTATTGAGGGGTGACATATATTAGGAAATTTCAGGAGAGAGTAAGTGTTGTAGGACATTCCAACTTGAATCCTTTCTTATAACGAAAGAAAGCAGGTCACAATAACTTGCATGATCATTTTTGAAGCATTTTATCTTTTAAATACAAACCAC
>JAAAKL020004365.1:0-12931 GCA_010016065.2 Carybdea cf. marsupialis auct. non (Linnaeus, 1758) | reverse complement strand
CCTGAGCCATGCAGTAGAGCAACTCTTACACCTGAGCCATGCAGTAGAGCAACTCTTACACCTGAGCCATGCAGTAGGGCAACTCTTACACCTGAGCCATGCAGTAGGGCAACTCTTACACCTGAGCCATGCAGTAGGGCAACTCCTACACCTGAGCCATATATTTACCTTGCATTCACTGATGGTGTGTTCTGATTGATGAGCAGGTCAAGGACTTCTCTTCATTTCTTCCAAGCAGCTGACACCCTTATCCACACAGGTCACTCAACTTCACCCTCCATGATCATCAAAGCCCCAAGTTGCAGAAATCTTTCACCTTTTGGGTTACATTAATGTTGTGTTTGAGGAACATTGTAGTCCGCCACTGCGGTAAACACTTGACCTCTGATTTGTAAGGTTTAGCATGTATGAAGCCACAAGATTAGCACAGATGTGGTTGGGGATACACCATTGTGTAAAATATTCCTGGGAAAGACACTGTATGATCAGTCGCAAAAGAGATGATGCTGTGGTGGTAGCAGTGGTGGTGGTGGTGGTGGTGATGATCATGATCATGATGATGTTTTACACTGTACATCCCTTCATAGCTTAAGGCAGTGCCTATGCAAATGGGTCTTTTATTGGAGCAAATAATGCTTCAAGGTCGGATATCCTTCCGTGTGTGATTTTGGCCAGTACAGTTTTGTCTCATGTTGCATCTTTAAGTCGTTTTTACAAGTCCTACCTTGGTAAGTGTTCTTCTGAGTTGGCTGAGTTGGTCCCTCTTCCCCTGATCAGGTGGAGGTTTACTTGGTATGCTGAATATTTGCATGACTTTTCTGTTTGTCTTCCTTAAACAAACAGAAATTTATACGCTAACAGTTTGTTCCCTAGGACTGCCAAAATCTGGAACTGGCTGTCTTTAGACTGCTTTCCTCTTATGATATTAACACTTAAAAATCTAATGCCCGTCGCCATCTTCTTGAAAATCTTTATTTTTTGTCTTTAATTACATCTATTTTTCTGTTTACTTTTTATTTGTATTCCTGTCAATGTAACTCGTTACCTTGAAGTGACAACACTGCCTTGTATTGAGTGAAGGAATTTTTGAACAAAAGGTTTACTATACCATAATTTTTCAGTAAACTGATAATCTTCAAGCTTGTCTGGTATCCCAGTACAGTTTTCCCTCCCCAGTTCGCCACTGCAATAGTGCCGTTCTGTTTTATGCTCGATGAATAAGACAGTCCTTGTACGCAAGAATTGTCGTCTGACATGATATGAAAGAAATACATCGTATCGTAGTTTAACAACCTTGCAGTCAGCATAAAAGTTGTTCATCTGGTATCGTCCCCCTGGTAGAGTATAGTTGCCGCATTTGTCGTGTTGTTACATTTATTTTGGGGGATTGTACCCAAGACATTTTCATATCAGCTCCTCGCTCATTTATTTAAACTTGAAAAGTTTTACAAGATCAAAGGTCATTAGGGACGTTTTTCTCAGAAAAAAAATTTTTTGATATTAGAAGCAATTGCTAATTTTAATAAGTGTGAAGAAATGCATTGAGAAAAACGATATTTTATTTTATAAACGCTTTCCTAAATTTTGCTTTAAAACGCACATGGAAGCTGTTGTTGAAAACGGGGAGTGCCTCAAGTTTTGAAATTTCAGAAAAGAGTGAGGAAGACAAAATAATTCACTCCACTTATTTATTATATACAAAGGATCCTCCTAGCCCGTTTATTCCACCCACTCCTATTTTTATTAAGAAATTTACACCTCCTCTTATGATTACGGAGTCAGGTGTATTAGATTCGTTGCTATGTTTGGGTACTCTATTCTATTTAATTCCTTTACACAACACATTGTTTTGCACATTATTTTTCTTTGCACTTTTCGTTCAGGTAGTGACGTCGCCTGGAAATGAGAGCATTATTTATTCAATATCATGGGCTCCAGGTAATGTCGCTGCAGTTCAAAACAGTTTCTTGAGAATCTACATCGAGTGAAAGCGTCTTGCAGGAAGGCTACACTCACTAAGGGAGGGAAGCCTGTTCACATACAGTCACAAACGTTTTATCAAGCACACGAGTCTTCTTATATTTAAATTTATCCAACAAGACTTGTGAACGGGTCCCTATAGATACATAAGCTACTCAATGTAGGCATAGATACGGGCTAAAAGATAGACAAAGGCTCCGCAATACGTAATCCCCTGCAACAACAGCTGTTACGATGAAATCTAACAGAAAAACCAGTCTTGAGCGTCTAAGAAACACTTTAAAGTATTTTATACGATGAGGCGTTCTTGCAGAGATGGGTTAATGCGGACTTTATCTTAGAGCTAAATACATACATAAAGAACAACACACACAGTCTTCCATGACCGTGAGCAACTACACACATACTCACATGCTCACAACAGAGTCAAAGACTCTGCTAAAAACACAGACTAGTGTACCAAACACACAGGCCCAAGCTCACTACATGAATGAAGGCTAAAATATGGAGACCGACAGTTTTGCACAGGGAGGCGCTCGTGTACATTTTCCAGAGATTTCTTCCATCACATGCACATACTGACATTTACTGACATGAATTCACGCTCAGGCACAAATTTAGATGACTGATTCTCTCTCGTGTACACAGGTCTACATCGCTGGCGCATTAGCTTAATGCCATTCTCCTCTTTTTAACTATATTTTGCTGCGAAAAGTTTCATATTGGATATCTTTAATATATATTCCATTGTTGTAAGTGTGATAATGACAATGCGGGACATGAGTACTCCCTGTCCTTGAAAGACAATCTACAAGCTGCCCTTGAAGGCTACTATAATTTGTTATTTTGCGTTCTTTGTCAAAATTTATCTTTTAAATGCTGTTCTTTAAACAAGTAGGACATTAAATTATTCTTCTTGCTTTTTTCAGTCATATAACAGTGTGTCCACGAACCTGATTTCGATTTTCATTTGATTAAATGCCTTTCCTTCTGTTATTCTTAGTGTAACTCCACAGAAGGAGGTCGCTATATTTTCCTAGCGTAAAGTTAATGAATAAATGAAAACTGCCTCACCCAAGAGTCGCCCTCAAAGGCAGAGTCACAGTCAGATAAATACATACATCACTTTTGATGATTGTTTCCTTACAATAACTTATAACGTTCCTTGTCATACCTTTTCCCTTATATCTCAGACGACTTGAATTGCCTCGCAGCAGCGTCTTCCAAAAATGGGTGCTTTGTCTTTGATCTAGACAGTAAAAGGATCACGAAGAGATTCCATGAACATGGCAAATCTAGCATTTACACTGTGGCATGGAACCAAAAGGATTCTAAACTAATTGCCACAGCTGGAGCTGATGGTTTTTGGTAAGGAAGGAAATGTGCACCATGTACCTTGCAATGGCATAATTATTTTACAGTATACAATGGCATAATTATTTTACAGTATGCAATGGCATAATTATTTTACAGTATACAATGGCATAATTATTTTACAGTATACAATGGCATAATTATTTTACAGTATACAATGGTATAATTATTTTACAGTATACAATATTCGAGCATTGATGTTCGATATAAAATTTAGACTTTAATGAGAGAGTTAACAGGCTTCGTACTAATCATGTATTTAATGAGTGGTAAGTTTATATTTTGCTGTTTATTCTCTTGAGTTGGATATTGTTATAAGGAAGTGAAGTTTTCTTCGGATGGATTTGCTAAAAATAGTGTTACTCAATGACTATTGATTAATAGAGTCGCCAAAGTCTCTTTGTCGTTATGTTCTTGTTAAAACTATCGCGATCGAGTTGTGACTCGATCTTTTACCTGTGGAAAGACATGTTTTTACTAATGTGACTTTACGGTTTGATAAACTAGAAAATGGGTTGTTAGTTGTGCTTATCCACGCATTTTGCACGCAACCGCTTTCGAACTCCCGTACTTTCCAACAAATTCCGGATGAATAAACCTGGCCATTGATCCTAAATAGAATTGAAGTGAAATAAACAACAAGTGATTACCTGGAAACTAGTCGGCGGATATTCAGAAGAAAGTCTAGCGAACGAAGATTGCAATATTACTTGGTACTTATTTTCGTGCTAAAATGTCAACAAGTCACAACCATAGATGTTAATGGCTTTGAAATACCAACGTATGTCCAGCAATGCCTCACCAGAGAAGATTCTTAACCACAACATTGCTGCCCTCCATCCCAGAGGCTCTTTCAAGAAAGGCGGCATGGACAACATCAGCAGGGATTAACGCGAGTTTTTGACACACGGTCGGGATGCTTGTTGTAAGATGATATGCTCAAAGAAGTGTGTTTCGCTACCTTCATTTACGAGGAAAAAGGGACCATAAACCATAGAAGAAGAAGACGAAGAAGAGGACGAAGAAGGAGAAGAAGAAGGAGAAGAAGAAGGAGAAGAAGAAGGAGAAGAAGAAGGAGAAAAAGAAGGAGAAGAAGGAGGAGGAGAAGGAGGAGGAGAAGAAGAAGAAGAAGTGGGGGGAAGGATGAGAACACTGGACATCTTGTTCTGCAACAGTATTGACTGCATTGAATACGCATTTACAAATGAATATCATTTCGGCCAAAGTACCAAGAATAGAAGTAATTTAGAGAATAGCATTTGCTTCTTTCAGTAGCTGAAAACCTTTGGACGACATGTTTGTTTACATCGTGCATAAAAGAACCGCATGAGCAAATCTGACGTTACCCCTGTCTCTCGCTGTCCCTGACAGATCCGCAATAATAGTATATAGAAGCAAGCTCCCAACAAAGACAGTTTTGAGAGCTCACAACTTTAAAGAAAGTCGTGTCTCCTTTTATTTCCAGTGTCATACGAGCATTGGATAACACTTTGACGAAGAGATACAAGCATCCAGGACCAGTGTTTGGATGTGACTGGAGTCCAAAAAACAGGTAAGCAATTTGTATAAGAGGGATCGTGTTTTCGTTCAATGTAGTTCTTCGTCATACACAGATTATTATTATGGAATTTGTTGCAGCATAGACCTTGAACAATAGTTTATACTTCATTTTTTGAAATTGAAGAAGTTCACGTCGTTTTTGCTAATTAACGCATTATGATGATAATTTTGATTGTGATGACGGTGCTTGTTTTTAAGATAAATAATGATGTTTATATTATTCAGTTACTATTGACGATGATCATGAATGATATTAATGAGGATGATTGTTATTATTTATATTATTCTTATTGCTATTATATATAGTAGATATATAGTATGTATAGTATATATATAGTATGTATTGTATATATATATAGTATATATAGTTTATATAGTATATATAGTATATATAGTATTTATATACTATATATTTTTCTCATATTTGTAGAGATATGCTAGCAACTGGATGTGAAGATAAGTTGGTAAGAGTGTACTACCTACCAACTAACAGTGACCAACCAATTAAAACATTTCAAGGTAAGGAGCTCGCCATAAAGCATTGTCTAGTCTCATACCGATGGAGAAAGTGCAGCCTAAGTGTGCAAACTTCTGTTGAGGTATTTTATTGATGAGCAGCAGGTGTTAGAAAACATTTATCCTCTTCTTACTTTATGCGTCAAAAGTTCCATGTGTTGATTTAGTAGCTTTGCATCTGCGAGGCGGAGTTGCTCCAAAGTGCCAGCCCAAACGAGTAGTTGTACGGAGACCTTCCTGCAGTCGCTGACAAGATAACTGCCAGGAGACTCCAGCTAGCAGGTCACTGCCACCGCCACCGCCACCGCCACCGCCACCCCGAACTGAGTACCCAGAAAGTTGTACTATGGGAACCAGCACATGGCCACAGACAAAGAGGTAGACCGCGAACCAACTATGTAGAGACTCTCAAGCGTGTGGGAGCTACGAGTAACAGCGAGCTTGCTTCAATGATGGAGGACAGAGACGTGTAGAGGAGCTGTGTTCGTTCCTACCGTGTGAAGGCGACCTAAGTCAAGCCAGCCCATTCTCATTCACCAACCTTACAATCGCTTTTACATTTTGCGCAAAGAAAGTGTCCCCAATATGTTGCATTAAGATGCCTGTCCCCTGAGATATGCTTGGCTAACATATTGATATTGAAAAAAACCCGGGACTTAGGTAATTGGTCGCTAAACAGGAAACAGGTGTTTGTAGATATTCGAGGCGTATAATTTGTCGTATTTTGTTAAGGTTTTTCAACTAGTGTATTAACCTCTCCTCTCTTTCCATAAGTTGAAGACTTTCATGAGATTTAATGATCGAAATATTTACTGATTCGACTTCGACTTCATCGTAAGCTTCACTGATCGGCCATTCTATGTAACACAGAGGCAACATATGAATCGTTGGTTATAATTGAGACTTAGTCAAGTCGATAGTCGTTTTTCCAATCTCTACTAGCATCTCTGGTACCTGTCATGATCGTTTATCCCATTGACAATTTACCTGAGGCTTTTACAAGCTCATGTTAACAACACGGTACTTGTCATAAGGAAATTCTCTTATCTCTGTTTTGTGCCCATGGTTGCTTGTCGTGGTGAATATACCTCTGTAATGGGTTCTTACGTGATCATTCAGCCGCTTTCCTAAAAGGCGCTGATGATGTCGTAAAAGGCGACGTATTGCAGGTTGTCATCCGTGATTATATTATCATTATACCTTGTTGTCTCAGGGGCAAATGTGTCCACTAGAGAAAAGTGAGCTATGTTATCACCGGGTCACCCGAGCTCAGTTGGTAGAACAGCACGCCTCGAATGCGTGGGTCTCGGGTTCGAATCCCGGTGGTGACATTTTCACTTTTCTCTAGTATCTCTTCAAACTTGATACCTTGTTATGTATACAGAAATAGCTTGTGTTTTGAAAACACAAGTCATCTTGCCCATATGCTAGTTATGGACGAATGCCTCTGAACTTGAAGAGGAAATACTTACTTTGGATGAGATTTGTTGAGAAGTTAATTTAAATTTGCCAACAGTGTACATCCTGAAACGTCCCTCCCTTTACGAGTCAAATTTTTATTGGTGAACGTAATCGCACTTGCATTTATTAAGGTAGAGGTAATAATGGGTACCCTCCTGTTGTTTACCAATATAAATGCGAGATAATACGGAAGCCAACCAAGGAATCTCGTAATACCGAATAACATAGATTGTATTTCGATCATGACCCTGCGATGGGCCTCCAAACAACGAGGAATACGCTGACGGCATTATTCTCCGCGTCAAATGTGACGCTCTGTCTTTATATTGTCTGAAGTGACTTGCACCCTCTTCCTCTCATTGTAGGTCATACCGCTAAGGTATTTCATGTGAAATGGTCACCATTAAAGGACGGCATGTTGTGTAGTGGATCTGACGACAGGTAATATCGTAAGGTCAATATGGTGCGCATTTCGGGGTGATGGCAGGGCCAATCAGGGGCGGAACCCACATAATGATGTGTTGTAAGGACATGTTACCTAAAACGTTTGAAAGTTTCTACAAATTTGATGGTATTTACAAGTAGTAAGGAGACACCTTCAATATTGATTTCATGAATTCTCGTTTTGTTTCAAGACGTGACCTAGTAAAGTTTTGTTGTAATGCTTGTTACTAGTGGGGTTTTCCTTTTCGTTGTTTTATAACAAAACAGCGGCAATTAGACTTTACACTGTTTTCATTTATTTATCTCGCTAGTCTCATGTGGTTCTCCTGTGCCCTTGATGCATCTGATTTTACGCTGAGCATGTAGACACCCTTTATAGCTAGCTCAATTATTTGAAGCTTCCCGTTTGGAGAGAAATAGTCGCATGCATTCACAAATACTAATAACTGTGATAAACCATAATGCCTAAAATGAAACTTCAATCTGTTTATCAACTTCATTTAAGTTGAGCTGTTGTCGTTGCTGACCATTTGGTGAACTTTTTATTATTATTGACTATAAGCTTTAGATGAAATGGAAAACGTTTCTCATTATATCAGGTCTAAATTCCAATCTTCTTGAAAATGAAATTTCTTCTTGTATTTCTCTTTATTCCATTGCAGTACAGTAAGGATTTGGGATTACAGCCAGGTAATGAATCGATCGATTGGATTTCTTGTTGCTAGATTGTTGTTACATTTTCCGTGTCAGCCTGACTAAGGTCTTGTACGATAAACATCCTTATTTTCTCGACGTAGATAGCGATATATGAAGGTCACCTCCACGTTGTAGCGATACGAACTTAAGTAATTTGATGTGATTGCAGTAGTATAGATGGTACACCACATGCATGGGGAGGGGGGAGGGTGACAAGGACGTGAGCGAATGAGGGACGAGATTGATGCTTATGCTCGATTTAATGGTTTGATTGTTTAAATAAGTCTACTTTTGGAGGGTGCATACTAGTTTATTCTGTTGAAAGGTTATGAAGATTTGGTAAGCATAAACTGCAGAGTTTGCCGATGATTAAACTTTGTTTTCAGTGGTGTCGGCACTTTCGGGATGGCCCAAGCGTTATGTCAGTGTCTCAAGCGAGATATATAACGTGTCGGCCGTAGTGGATTCCGGGTCGTCCACTTCTCTTTACCTCATTGACTCTATATTTTGGTCACTGTTTTGGTACTTGTTTCAATGACCTTGCTGATCTGATATCACTACCTCCCTTAGAAAGTTGCTGCAAAGACTTACGAATCTTTGCAGGATTGCACTTTTAAACCCCTCAATGAGCTCCGAGAGTTTAACTCAGCATGTGTCATTCTTGAGTGTAGATACAAAGAGCTTGTATCGATTATTTATGATTGATGTTTGTAGTATTTTCTATCTATCTTACCGCCCTCTCGTTATTCTCTGACGTAGGATAATTGTATCACGGTCCTTGAAGGACATACAGGTCCGGTGCGAGGGTTGTTATGGCATTCTGAGATCTCAACGATACTGCTATCCGGTAGCTGGGATCATTCAATTCGGGTATGGGACACAAGGTATGCTGCCTCTCGTGTTAATAGTAACTTGATCGTGTAAACTATCTTTCGTCAATACTTCCTTAAGTGTGTTCTCCTTTAAAGGTTATGCAAAAAAGTATTGAAGTATTGGATGTGAACGATTTGTGTTGCATGGGGTATGCTTACTCGCGCTGTACTGCTTCATTATTGCGCTGTGTTACAACTTTTACTGTGTAACTTGGTTATTCTATTATATCACATTGGTGTCTATATTGTTTTTTGTATTCTCTTGAATTTCATTGAAACTGGTTGTTATTTTGTCGTAGTGTAGGCCTACTCTGTCATATTCTCTGCTATTGCAACCTATTAGAATCTATTGCTTTTTGGTTATTTTGTGTTATTTTTTTAAGAAAGGATGGCATTATACTATTTTCAGGGCCATCGAGAGCCAGCGTGGGCCCCGGTTAGCTTTGTAAAGACAAGAAACTGTAAATATCAGTCATAGAGAGGGGTTTCTTTGTAAAAGATATAGTCAGAAATCTTCCCCCCAAATTAACTAGCAGTAGGCTGGAACCAGAAAGTCTTGGATGCAAAGTCTGAGGAAAAAATTAGGGGAAGCTGGGAGTTGTCTAGTCAGGAGTCAAGAATAATTATTTTAAATAGAAAAGGATAAAAAGTGTTGTTTCAAAGCCGATGCTGGGCATGTAATAAGCATTGGAGTGACGTCGATTTAAAAGTGATTGTCGGGCAACAGAATAGTGTTCCCGTTAACGTTACCCAAAGTCTAGAAGTGCTAATAACCCTGTTTATCAACTGACCACAGTCTTAAACGCATGATTAATTATACGACCGTTAATCAGCCGTGCCTGCTGACGTCAGGCAATTTAGTCATAGTCTAAAATAACAACTTGAGCTATATCTAGTCCTGATTATGATCGCGTTGGACTAAAATTGAACTAGAATTATCGGCTTCGACGCCTTGCTCTCTAACAAAATTCGTTTTGAGCCTGATGTTCTAAATGAAACTCACGCGGAAGTGTTCACGACTAGATAATCTATTGCATACCCTGCCTTCTTTTCGTGACAGGACTGGTTACTGTGTTGAAAATAACATGGATCATGCAGCAGATGTTTATGGTGAGGAGCATTTCTCTCTTGTTAACGGAAATAAATCGATTAAGAAGATATGTTGTACGACTGATTATATCATAAGAAAAGGATTGTCGTAAAACATTATCACTTTCTCACTATAATAGGCAGATCATGTAAATACGGCCCCAAGATGAAAGTGTGGCTATTATAGGGGGAGGGATGGTAGGAAAAACACAATGATGATTAAAAGTGCTAGGGCTAAGTAGGAAAAGGGACAGCTTATCTGTGAATTCGAAGGCCTAATGATAGTAGGGCCATGCCCTTTGACCCCTGAGGTTTCGAAGGTCAGATAATGGAAGGGCCATGCTATTTGACCCCTGTAGTTATGAAGGCCAGATAATGGAAGGGCCGTGCTCTTTGACGCCTGTGGCTTTGAAGGCCTTGCAGAATGCGTCGTGTGGGTGATCGAACAGTTAATAGATCACACCCCGACATCGACGGGCGATTCCATCGTAGCTAGCTCAAGAAAAATTCATTCAAGGACTTGATGGCATTAATTGTAATGCATCTTTCTATTGTTGTACGATAAAGTGCGATGATTCCTTCAATACAGCTGGACTTACATTAGAGGTAATGATCGTGGAATGAAATGCTGGCTTCAGTCGTTTTTCAATACCTAATCTAGCCGTAAAAAGCATTTTGGTGGATGCACAAAACTGTTCTTTCTTTGATCGAATCTGAGGCTTACTAATGCAAGTCAATGCTATACGCCTACGAACAGGTTTCATTTCTTAAATTGTGGTTGTAATCTTAATAATTACAGTATCGATATTGAATGCAGTTTTATATCACTGTGGCCATGTACTCACCTCCTCTCTTCAATGCAAGGTTTCTATGCTTAACAATCCAAAGTTCCTTCTTCTACTATTGTCCTAGTTTTTGTAGTCGTTATTTTAATTGCAAGTAAAACATTGATTAAAAATCTAAATTTTATGTTTGATTTTAGGTTTAACCAGTCATCCTCAAAGACCATTTGTGGTTGCCTCGTCTTCAAGAGATTCTACTCTCAGAATCTGGAATTTGGCATCGTTGGTGCAACCATTGTATGCATCTTTGCTAGCTGGCAATAAACTGAGTTCTCTTCTGGTGTCTAATTCAGGTATGATTATAAGTTTATTTTTAGAGGAGCAGGAATGAAATGGGGTGGAAAATGATGAAAGAGAAAAATAATTAAAAAGTTTATGAAAGGAATAAGAGTATACTAACACACTAAACAATGAAAAAATTCCTATATATATATATATTGTATAAAAGGTGAAAGAATATGATGGAGGAGAGGATCTCTGTGTATCTTCATGTATGTGTCCGTGTTTGTGTTTGTATATTTTGCATGTGTGTGCGTGTGCTTACGCGTGTGTAGTTATGTGTGTGTCTGTCTGTGTACCAGTTTCTATCTGTCTGTGCCTGTTTTTCTTTGTGTGCTAGTCTGTATATTTATGTGTCAATGTGTTTGTGTGTGTGTCTGTCTTTGTCTGTGATGTGTGTGTGTGTGTACGTTTGTGTGTCTTTGTGTATGCGTTTACTATTCAAGGGTTCGATAAGTAATAACCACGGGTATTGCATAAAATTTGACATCTTTTTTGGATTGGTGTCTGTATCTAACTGATGATATGATGAAATTCTAGCAGTAACTCTCTTGTTCCTTTCCTCTTTTAGAACCAGTGGACGAAGACCGAAAGCTAAGTGGGAGCGCATCACAACACATTAAAGCGATTATTGAAAGTCAAAATATAACAGAAGATAAGAAGTTACTAAGAATTTATTCGCAGTTTCTACTGGTAAGAACAAAATTACAGCTAACAACTTGCGTGTTTAGTTATGGATTTTTCTACGTTTAGAACCTTTTGTAAGACAATGGTCACTGAAAATTTCCTGGAGTAAACGAGTTAAACCTCGTGATGTTAAGTCGTTGGGATAAATCTTGTTGTATATAAATGTGTGAGGTGAGCTACAAATTGCGCTCGGGTGCCAAAGGGAGACTGGAACGAAAAGTACTGGAAACACGTAGTTGTAGAAGCTAAACTCGGGTTATTTATGGGCATGCCTGGGGTTTGCAACTATAATTTGCAGATTGTCGAGCCACAAAATCTGCCTTGGAGAGGTAGTGTCTGTTTAAATATTGTTTACAATAAACTAGAGGGGTGATAGCGATTGGGAACCTGAGATTGTTAGATCATACGAGGTAGTCTTGGAACTTATCTAGATTTACAATACGCCCTTAGTGGCCTTATCAAACAGGTTTCCATGTTACATCTGATGATGTTAACGTCTGTTCTTTCTTCTAGCCTGTTGCAGGTGCCAGTAACTTTTGGACTTTAGTGTCAATACTTCTCGATGGCAACGATGTAAATTTACCGGACAATTATGGACAGCTAATATTGCACTCATCACACATGACGATGTACAAATCGGTACGTTTTAAAACTTTTTTGGACATTAAGGCGTTTTCTGGTAATACTTTGGTAATACTGAAGGAAGATGTATGAAGATTGTAGTAATGATGGCTGTGAAGATGAAGACTATGATAATGATGGGCGATGATGATGATAATGATGATGATGATGATGATAATGATGATGATGATGATGATGATAATGATGATGTTGTTGTTGATGATGATGATGATGATGATGATGACGACGACGACGATGATGATGATGATAATGATAATGACGATGATGATGACGATGATGATGATGATGGTGATGATGATGATGATGGTGGTGATGATGATGATAATGATAATGACGATGATGATGACGATGATGATGATGATGATAATGATAATGATGATGATGATGACAATGATGATGATGATGATGGTGGTGATGATGATGATGATGATGATGATGACGACGACGACGATGATGATGATGATAATGATAATGACGATGATGATGACG
>JAAAKL020004364.1:0-21138 GCA_010016065.2 Carybdea cf. marsupialis auct. non (Linnaeus, 1758) | reverse complement strand
TAAAAATTTTTTCCCCCCCCCCCCCCCATTTTACGGCTAAAATTTAAAAGTTCCCCAATACCATTTTATTTTGCCCCCACTTTTAAATCTTTAGAAAAAAACTTCCACCCCCCCCTACAATTAAGCACAGTAGAGTATCTCTAAATATTTTATAGTCAGACTACAATTCTTTTTTATTGTCTTTACATTTCCATGGTCTGTAGAAACTGATCGTGTTGTTCGTGTTCACGTGCTACATTAGGTTTTGGTCAAACGGCCGAAAAGGTACATTAAAACGTGGTACGTTTTCAAAAAATTGTCCCTTCCGATCCGATCCTCGAATGGCGCCAAGGTGTGAAATCACATATACAGTCTGTAGCATAGCATAGCATAGCATAGTTTCTCACCAACTCCTCGCCTTGTAGCATTCTTTAACTTGGCAGACACAAGGAAAATTGCATTCCGATCCTTAATTCTTTCATTCTCTTCCCGCGCCTCTACCGCTTTGCAGAATCTGTTCTATTGTTCGGCCCCGTACTCCTAGACAGCGTGATGCAATCATAACATGGATGGTAGAAACGTAAAATGAAGGCCGTTTCTAGAGCTGAGTTGCTCGACGGCCAAAATTCAGTTAAACAGCCTGCTGTTCATTCTAAACTACCAAAGCAACTCAGATGTAAAACGTCTCTTACGACACTTTGGGGTGGGAGATACTTTTTGAGTAGCCACTCTCAAGCGAATGACCAATTGTCTTCTCTCACCTCATGGAAAGATATACATGAGGGAAATATGTCGTCAACACCAATCGAGCCCACGACCGCACGTATTCGCGATGCATGCTCTACCCACTAACCATTGGGGAAGTAAGTCACGTAATTAAGCCCCTCCACCCCTGTTCTATTTTCTTTGAGAATGAGTGTCTGAGCTGAGTGCACTGGTCTCTTGTTAATGCGAAAAGGTATGTGATTATGCTGACTAACGAGCACTTTGATGTTCTAGAGTCCATGGGCGGCGACAAGGCTGGACTCGAGCAATTTTAGTGTGCGAGGCTTCCAGTTTTGGGGCAATATCTAACAAAGCATTTCTCAGCATAATGAATCGAGAATTTTTCAGTTAAGTTTTATCTTGTTTCGATCATTCGTTTCATCAGTATAGCCATTTCACGCTTGGAAACAGAATTGTTAGGTCGATTCCATGTAATCTTCGTTTGTTGCGTAGTTGCTGTGTTATAGTTCGCTATAATTTCAGAATTGTTCTTTGCACGAAGCAGACTGATGAAAGTGAAATGGAATGTCTCTTCGGTAAGTAGTACGAGGTGACTCACAGTTGGAAATAAATTTCCATTTCTATGGTATTGCCTATGCAACAATGCTAAAAACAACTATGAGTTACCACAAGTACTACTGATCAAATTTCGAAGACCAATATTTTGAGAAGGCAGAACAAAACGTAAATTACGTTTAAGTCTCCTTTACTTCGAAAGGTGAAAATGTGAATCGAATGACTTGAACTTCGAAGTTGTACAAAAACGAATGAGTGCAAAAACCTGAGCAATGGGAGTCGAACGCGGGGCGGGGGGGTCACTTGAGCGGAGTTATCACAAGACTAATAATAAGGGAGGAACAGTAAACAAGTTTAGGTACTTATATTTTCACTTCGACAAGAAAACAAAACAAGCAAAATCCAAACAGATTATTTACTTGGCCCTCTGCCCCCGCGGTCGGTACACGCCCATTCGATTCCATAACTAGCAACTTTAAAATGCAGGCACGACTCATCAATAGAATACAATATAGCCACAGTGGGTAACATAAAATCATTTGTTAATCTTCAACAACAAAATTTACATTTACAGTAATAAAGTATTTTGGATAACAAACTTGCAGTATTTTTCTCAATTGACCTCAGAGAGTAAATCCCCCCAACACGAAGATCTTCCGGTCCTCATCAAAAGAGCATTCGACAAAAATAAACAGTAAGAATGACACAACAATTAATGTCCTTCGTGTAACAACACCTTTCCTTGTCACTATCCACCAATCTCGGCCCGTCTGGGGCGACTGATTCTACGTGGTCAATGCGGGTGAAATCAATCTGAGGTATGCGTTGCAAAACCTAACCCGTTACTTGTAGAACCATCCACAAGTATTACATTAGTGAACTACTCCATAGTCCTTCGTGTTACCAGTCATCTTCTTCATCATCTCCACCTGCGGAGCTATTAAATCCACCAGAAAATCCTGTGGATTCTGTTTTTCCACCACCAAATCCACCCGACGAACCCCCACCGTCTCCCCAATCATCGTCGCCTCCCCCGGCGTTGAAAACACCAACCTGTAAGTCGTTGCCTCTTGAATTGAACTAAAAAAGAGAAAATAACAGCATTATTAGCGGACAAAGAGACCTTAAACATCTCAGAGAACGTCGAATTATACGTGGAAGATTATTTCAAAGGAAGAATTCAAATGTTGCAAAGACGACACCAGTGTAAAGAAAAACAAGAGGACCTGAAACCACTTGAAAGAGAACTATTAACAATGATCTGAAAGAGAACTATTAACAATGATCTGAAAGAGAACTATTAACAATGATCTGAAAGAGTTTCAATTCATCTAGGATAAAGCACTGGGTGCTCAACAAGAACAAGCGTTGTAGCGAATAAGAACTTCTGTCTATGTTCATAGGGAATGAAAATCCCAGAGCTAATTACATTAACTTTGTCATAATGCCACCGCCCGGACACTACAAATATTGGGTATGAATAAGAAAACGGCAATTTGCATAGCTTCAAAATTCCAGAAGATTTCTAACGAGTCACTGAATCCATTTCCCCAAATCAAGGTTGAAAGTAGGAGTTATGGGCTCGAGCAACCTCGTCCCTAAGCGTGAAACATTGCAAATGCTTTAAAGGCCATAAACCTAAAGAGGCGACGTCACAACTCAGAGTAATGTGCGTTTAAGCCCGCCAACCTCTGGAGTAAGAGTTCACTTGGTTTACTGAGTCCTTACGATACACAATGTCATCCAAATCTACTATGAAGTACTCGCCACAGCCCGCATTTTTACTTCGCGGTAACATGCTTTCCGTGTTCCTGCCTGGTGTCATTTAACTTCAGGGCAAATAATAGACAACATTATGGAACAGCCAAGTATTCCGACAGTCTGTTACTTCGCATTCATACACGCCTTCTTCAGTGCTGGTGTAAGTTCTGTGGCGCTTACAAAAGCGTACTTGCTTGAGAGCTGGCCGATTTATAAAAAGCACTGTGAAAATGCTTTTAACCACCCACAATCTTGTGGGCAATAACAAGTAGGCCGATATAAAATCAGAACGAGGCCAGAAAAGGGAGGTAAGAAGAAAAGGGGGCAAATTGCCTTTTGTTGAGTGTTGTCATTAATCTTTCCGGAATATCTGACTGATTTTATGCTCAACGATCGCTCTTTCGGATGGCACGTTTTAGAAGCGATGATCACGCTCTGCTGTGGATTCAGCAGCCTTATATCAGCTTATTCTTAATCCATCACAAAGCTATATATAGTCTCATCAGCTGTCAAACCAGTCGGCTAATCATCTATAACGATTCAGCCACATTCAACGGTATATCAAAATCGTCAAGAAGAACTCGGAATATCGCAAGCAACTTTTACTCAACTGTTTGAATTTATCAATGACTCAACTTTCACCTTGACTCTATGGCCAATGGATATTAACATGGAAGTCTATATTTACACCATTATTTTAAGGTATACTTTTCAGTAATTGTGACATAATCGTATGTGCCCTACAAAATGCACCGATGAACATCTTATCATCCACAATCCTCGGGGTCTGGCGTGGAATTAAAGCCTTGCATCTACGCAAGTATTTACTATTGATAATGGTCTTAATACCTGGTGTAAATATCAGAAAAATCTGAGTTTGGTGGGTGCCATGGTGTGGAATTACCCTCTAGCTGTTATTGCAAACGGTTTCGTTCTTGATCAATCTCTCTTTGAAATTCGGAAACAACGCTGCAAGAGCAACATAATCTAGAGAAACCTCATCATACTTATAGAGCCTAGGCCGGTAGAAAATTTCCAGGGTAAGTTGAAGCTAAAAACTATGATAAAGGATAGGCAATACACTTCAAATAACATCGATCTGTTACCACTGAACAATAACTATCCCTATTGAACAATAAGTTCTATTGTTATCAAACAAAAGAATTCATTGTTCATTGTGAGGGGACGGGGGGGTAGGGTTGCAGGGAATCAATAATTTTGGTTGACGTCGTCATGGTATCGCATCCCAGAAAATTAACGCAAACAAAATTTAATACATTACGTTTAGGGGGTAAATCCAACTAATGGATTAAAATGTTAAAAATACAGATTCCAAGCCATCTTAATATTACATGTGACATATTATAGTTTCCCACGATAGTAAATGGTATCATTATGTACAAAAAAAGCCATGTTTCCAACGTCGTAAGAGTTAAAAATTTATTAACAAAAAACTAAGTGAGCTAAATCTCTGCATTATATCATGGGTGGCTAAATCCCAACAGCCCTCCTGGTCTGTAAATAACTGTTTCAATTTGAGCAGACTGAGGCACTAAAGAATTTTCCTGATAAATTTTTTCAAGTTCGATGTTATGCATACGTACTGTCATGATGTGAGGAGCCATAGGAAAGGGGGGGCAGAAGGTGATTCCTACCTTTTGCCTAAGTTTTGTAATGTACGAGTTCTATAAATGGCGTATCCCCCTACCCCACTTTGAGAATTGTTACCACGGTCCCAAAGTGAAAGCGCCCTTTAGTAAATCTACGCTTACTTCACTTACTACAGCAGTCCCCTTCCTTACCATCTATTAATAAACGATAGTATATAGTACATTAGCACAAAGCTCTTCATCGCTCATTTTTCAAATTTCAAAAACATTCGAGTTCTCTACTCCACGTATGATCCAGGTTTCGGAGAAAGCCATTTTATCATCGACTTTCTGGTTCCATAAGGCGCTTTTTAGCACTTGTCAAGTCTTCCATTATGTGTCTTCCCCGATTGAGAAGCAAATTTACGATCTCATTTCCCTCAGTCCATGAAGTGGATCGTAACATATTCGTTGTCTTAATAATGATTAAATAAAAACGATCTCTATCCCAACAATAACAGTGATAAGAAGTTCGAACGTTCTTACAGTCGATACCTGGCACCAAAAATTAAGGCGTACAATATTATAATAAAGCTAAGCTGACTTACCTTTCGTGTATCTTTCGCACCGTATTTCCCTCCTTTTGGACCATATCCGGTACCGAGAGCAGTTTCAGCCGCATCTTCAAGCCACGTGGGTACCACCTGGTCAGACTGCAAAGTAAAGGGTACTCAATCACAGAAGAGCTTCGATTTGGGCAAAAAAGTTTTACCCAAAACGGAATTCCTACATAAGTTTACACGGAGTAGATAACAAGCTCTATAGCAAGAAAGTAAATCGATCGTACTTGCAGCCAGATTTTTGGAGGATAAAGTGTTTTCTGTGTCCTATAGCAGCAGCAAAACTGCCAATTGTTATTCAAATAAAAAATATACAAAAATCTCCACATCTTCCACCTTTTACGAACGAAGTTATGTGAACTCCAAAGTTCGATTGGGACGTGGTTTTACTTAAGTTCAATAGCAGTTAGTGGGAATTGCAACTGTATCGCAAAATCAACTTCGTTCTGTTGCCTGGCTTCTTTATTCTCTAACAATGATATCAAATCAATCTGAAAATGGATTCGACGATCATTTCGACCACATTGACGGCGAGGACTTAATTCTGTGATGTTCCTGGAAAAGCGGTACTTCCACGCATAGGTAGTCAGCTTTAGATGACTTATGTATCTTTACGTGCATATATAACGGTACGTCGTTGTACGTCGTGAGTGGACAATGACTTTTCGACTTTGTCCAAATCTAACGATCTTCCACTTTTCACTTTTGCTCTGTCTCTTTATTCATTTGAAATGGAGGGGGCAGTGATTTTGTCCTTACAACAACTACTACGCTGACATTTTTCGTAATCCTGGGTATTGCATTGATACATTTTCAACACACAAACAACATAGATTGGTTTAGCAATAAACGACCAAGCTAATGGCCACTTTCAGCACCATAAGTCACTCAGAAATGGCTTTTGTAGCCTTGCAATACTAACATAACTTTAAGAATTTTACCACGCGGCTCTTCGGATGCTCACAATCACATTGTATTTAAAGGTAAATGTCATAACCAAGCAACGGATTCACTTACGTCCGACAAAATTTTGACTAACGCACGAGCTAAATTTTCATCTTTTCCCGATGTGAAAAAGGAAATTGCTTTCCCTTTGTTTCCGATACGTCCGGTTCTTCCAATCCTATGAACGTACTCGTGTATTTCTTCCGGTAAATCGTAATTGATAACTTGCTTAACGTCTTCGATATCCAACCCTCGCGCAGCTACTGCGGTAGCGATAAGAACAGGACACCTTCCTGCACGGAAATCTCGTAACGCTTCTTCTCTCTGTTGCTGCAGCCGATCCCTGTAAAATGGTGAATCAAATGTAAACGTGAGGTCCCTTCGTCAAAAATGACAGTGAAGCTTGCACTATTTGATCTCCATTTTACCACAAAACAGAGAATATTTATAAGCACATTGATTCCATTTAAAAACGGTGGTACATGTAAATGTTGCATGGCTTTAAACATTTCAAATAATGAGGTAGGTATCCATGGATTGCAGGGAAATTAAGCATTGCCTAGAGTATAGTGCTGCAAAATTAGCATTTTCTTCCTTTGCAGGGCTTACGAACATCAATAAAACATTAAAATAATGACCGTTATTACCCTCTACCAATTACCTGAAAAGCCAGATTTATTAAAACTGCAAGTACTGGAGAAAATTTCTTCCTAACAAGTATGCTAAACTACCTTTGTCGACCAAGATTAAAATCCTTTGCTACACAGATTAAGTATATCTCAAAAAAGTGCTTTTTACGAAAGGTTAATCCTTTTTATCGGTTGTGCTCATAGGACTGTGTAGATCGTAAACGGAAAATCATCTTAAAGTTAATCATACGTGGTAAAAAAGGCAAAATCGTGCTAGAAAAACAGGCCACAGTGACTACAACGCCTATATCAAACTGAAAGGGACGTCAACAACTTAGTATATCTTCAGTTCGTTTAGTTATTTTCCAGGATATAAAAAACGACCACACTGTACATCATAGACTGAAACACAGGACTTCCTACATAAAATGGACAAAAACTTTGTGTTTGTATGTGTGTCTAATCATGTTTTAACAATTCTTTAAAAATAATAGAGTTCCAGCATCTCGGACTTGGACCACGAACACAGGCCTACCGACCCCAGGTTGCGTCACGTATCATTTTTCGTGGGATAACGGACTTTTCTGAATTTTTTCTCAAACGCTACGTTTTCATGAAAATAGCGAACTCGGTGATCTATATAGTGCTTCCAACATTGCCAATTGTCATTCCTGTCTCAGGGACACAATTTGTTTCCTCCCCCCTCAGTCTCTCAAATAGCATTTTGTTCTGGAAAATAAATTGGGAAATAGGACACTCGACGTCTCTGTTAACATTAACTATCCTTGCGCTTGTGAGACAAAATACACTACATAGACAAAGCAGAGCAAATATTATTGATGAAAAACGGATACTCATGTTGGCATCCCTCTATACTGGATGATGTTGTGCAAAACGATCTTGTCCAAACATCGAATTTAAAATGTAAGAAAACAGGGGAGACATAAAACACCCCACTCCTGAGCCACCAATCGAAGTTAAGTGCAGGCAAATGCAGTTAAGCAAAACATACGTGCCATGAAATGGTGCATTTTGCACGTAGGGAGCCAAGCACCAAGTAAAACTAATCAAATTGTAGGTTATGACTGAGTAGTTGAAGACGAGAATATAAAAAAAACATACGATTTGTTCCTCCTAGGATCTCAATATCATGCTGCGCTCTGGAAAGGGATGGCCGTAAAAAAATTGGGAACTGCAGAACTAGAAAAAACGTAGTCTTTTAGTTCAAAGTAAGGAAACACCTACCCATGAATACTTGTCGTAGGAAAGCCACTTTGCGAAAGAAAACTTGCAAGGAAGTCTGCTGATCGCTTTGTTTGTACAAAGACGAGATTTCGGTTGAGACCTTGAATGGAGTAAAACATAAGGAACCAATGTTGCAACAACTTACTAAATGCGAATTCATCTGCATAAGAACGATTGCAAAAATCAAGCGATCCTCGAAATGACAAGGAGTGTAACCTATTGCTGAAGCTGACTAAACAACTACCGCAGAGTCGCCTGCACGTCTATGCAACCAAACTAGTTTTTCAAGTAACCATTACTAGCCTTTTGGGAAAGAAATATTACTTACAGATCCTTATACCCAGATCCAGATACCCAGACCCTATATAACACACTAATGTGTCTTAAATGCATCATTATGCGTTCAAATGATGACGGCACAAAACCGATGTTTAGCTTGACCTTCTGTGTCAACTGATTTAAGAAATAGATAGGTACCCCATAGAAACTACTTGACTTTCCAAATGTTAATTTTGCAGAAAAAAAGAAGAAATTGAGTATACTAATGCTACATCTGGTCATTGATGAGGTCCATACATCATAACACGCAACACTGATTAGCCCCTCTATAAACGTCATAAGAAATTGTGAATATCTTGCATGCCATGAGGGTCAGAAACAAATGCGCAATGGGTATCATCACTTTCCCCACAGTTGAAGTGGTCAGTATTACCCAAAAGTCATCATTTCCTCAAAGCTTGCAAACATGTCGCAAGACCAGCAAGAAAGCAATCCATATTTGGTACTACTTGCCGTCTATTATCAATTTCGTGCATGTAAAAACAACCCCAATCAGTTAGGTATGTGAAAGACAACAAATAAAACATGAGCATGCAAAGTGAACAAAGCTAGGAAGGCACTGAATGAAATATCAGCATGAAATAGTTATCTTTCAAGTGTAGAAGAATAGTTAGATGAAAGGTGTGGGTTGGTATATTTTCTTCTTTCTTTGTTTTGGGGTCCCTGTCTCGCTTTGACTTGTTGTCCATTCTCTCATTTGAGTCCAGTCAACCACATACATGTACCTTGCGCCCATACTGTGACTTACTCTTCCTTTTCAAAAATTAGTTTACCAATCAAGGAACATCTGCTGTGAACAGTGCAGTCACAATATTCAGAGCTTGTTCCTTTTGCTCCCTCCCCCATAATGTCTACCACAATGTTTGCAGGGTTGGTTATGACTAAATAAAGATTGGGCTAAGAGTACCAATGTATAGTGCAATGATGTAAACTTATTATTTCAGATAACTATACCCATAACTATAAATCATTTCAGAAGATTAATGGGCTAGCCTAAATCTGTGTCTTACACATGAAGATTGAAATGATGTCCTACAATTACCAACACTCCTAAATGCTAAAAACCGCAATAATACACACCTTGCTCTCCAAGAATCTCCACTAATTTGTCCCTTTTGGATGAATCAGGCACTTCTAAAATAATCTGCTCAATATCTGAACTTGTACCTCCAACCCTCCCAATAGTAAGGAACACATAATCAGTCATAAAGTCTGCTGCTAACTTCTGAATTTCCTCTGGAAAGGTGGCGCTAAACATGGCTGTTTGCCTGTTCTCCTTTGATGGCATTCCAAAGTCCTCAATAATAGCTCTCACTTCTGGCATGAAACCCATGTCCAACATACGATCTGCTTCATCCAGCACTAAATATTTGACTTTTTCAAAGGATATCTGTCAAGAGATAGAAGAAACAAGTGGGATACAAATACTGTGTAATTCTTTCAAAGATAAGGCTTACAATAAGTAACAATACCAAGAGGGTCCTATGCAAACATTGTAGGGCCATCAGAAAAATGCAGACATGTTTTGCATACATATCTTAGTATACGTCGTCTGTGTGAGATTCAGATACAAATGCACAATGGGTATAATCATGTGTTCAACTAAGTTGGTTTTTTTCATATTATCCATATAAGTAAAATTTCCCTAATTACTGATCATCTCTTGATATACCATGCTTTTATTTTATTGTATTGCTTATTGTGTTTCATGATAATTATAAACCAGTACTATAAGCCAGTATCTCATTATGGTGCATGAACCAAAATAAAATGGCCCACGATCTAATTTTATTACAACCTAAAACAATACAGCTTTAGTATATGGTATCAAAAATAAACTATTTACCTTTCCTCTTGAAACAAAATCTTTGAGTCTACCAGGTGTGGCTACAAGAATGTGACAACCATTATTGATTTGGTTTAACTGATGGCTGACTGATACACCACCATAGCAAACCACCGGTCGTAGCATTGTCCCATGTGAAAACTTTCTTGCTTCCATGTGGATCTGACATGCCAATTCCCTTGTAGGTGAAATGACAACTGCAGCTGGGCATTGCACCTCACTTAGTGAGCTACCTGAAATGCCATCATTCATCATGCCAGTGAGGACTGGTAATAAAAATGCTGCCTAGAAAGAAGCCAAAAGGGTTGTTGCCATTAAATAAATTGTTTTCTCACTAGTGAGAATGGGTATTCTAATTGCACACAGATATTGTTATTGGTTGCTTTTAAAATATAAGCTGTTTCCCTAATAGAAAGAAGGATTGAACTTGTAGCTACTTTATTTACTTACTTTACCACCTTGAATAGAAATTCACAACCCCAAGCCTACCTTGGGTCCCTGGTCCATCACCCAATATTAGGGACAGTCTCTATTCCTGCATGGCCACAGGGCTTTGCTATATATACTTGTTAACACTTATAGTACTACATAGGATTATATTGCCAAGTTCCAAAGAGTATTGGGTACTTAACTGAGTTCTATTACAGAACTTTAAATAAATTCTTTCTAATCATATTCCAAGCCACCTGGAAGCTTTTATCATACTTGATCCATTAGACACATTTTAAAACTTTCACTGAGTCTAAATCTGTTTGTAAAAAAGTATGATAGAACTATCTGAGGAAGGCACTGCAAAATTCTTTACAAAAATGTAAAGAAGCAGATGTCAACCAAACATCTGACTATAATGCCTAAAGTTATAAGTCAAACCATTTTGAAGTTGTAAATGTTTTCTTAAATACCCTGCTAGTATGTGTCTCTTGTGAGGCTTTATGGAAATCTTTGGGCAGCCTAGTATATAAAATGGTTTTCCGCAAACTTAACAATAAACTACCTCGGTGTTTTAGGACAAATCCTACCTCAGAAAAACCATGATAAAATTGTTATATAGTAACCAAGTTGCTTATCAAGTTTAGACATGTTTATCATGACAATCTGTACAAGAAAGTGACATTGTTGAAAATAACAGGTGTAACAGGATTTCCCCTCATGAAGGGTTGAAAAACAGTTTTCAGCACAGGGCTATAGCAATTGTGAAGGGCAATGGGCCTCACCCATGTTCAGCACTTTGAGAATGGTTTCTACAGTCCTAAAGTATACAAGTAGGTAGGGCCATAAACATAGGGGACCTACAGCTGGAAAGTAAAATATTCTTGTAGAAGTACAGGAGAGGACACTGACTTCAACTACCATAATTAGGATATGCTTTAAAAAACCATTCTCTTTTTCAAACCTTATGAAACAACATGTAGTATTGAATTAAGTATACCCTTTAGTTATCTTCTGCATTCTCCTGCAATCAATATTTTTTAATCTGAACTACAAACACAACCAAAAATGTAGTTTACAAATTCTGAATTCTTTCTTAGTATCCTTAATTTCTTTTTGTAGATAATGCAGTATTTGCAGGGGAATATTGCCATAGTGGGAAACATCTTGAGGGATGTAATTGGATGCCATGAAAGATACAATGGTTGCAAACATTATTCATTGGAAGGCACTACATCAACCCATCATTTTCTGATTCCATTGAGTAAGATCATTTCAAATATCTTCAAATAGAATATTCATACAATGAATCACAGAAAATATCAAACTAGACTTGTACTCACTGTTTTTCCAGAGCCAGTCTGTGCACAGGCCATAAGATCCTTCCCATCTAAAATTATTGGTATTGCATACTTTTGTACTGGTGTTGGCTTGATGTATTTTGCTTTTTTAACATTGGTAAGGAAGGATTCATATATCCCTGCTTCCTCAAATGATCGAATAGCTTTTGGAATATTACCATGGCCAGTGACTTCACATGGAATGTCATCATATTTATCAAAATTTATTCCCTGAGCAATCGTTCTGAATACTTCTTGTTCTTCTTCAGGTGGTTCTGGTGGGATGTAAGATACCCTTTGTGGTCTATCTTCTCCTGTTTAAAAAAAACATAAATAGAGAAAACTGAAAAAAGTAATTATTGTTATTTTCCTTTTATCAATATCTGAATATCTATATATAACAAAAACTTGGAACTCGAATACAGAATAGAAACACAAACTAAGCAAGACGAAAAAACAGAAGATGGAAATGAAACCTAATTTGGTTTCACCCTCCCTACAGTAAGACTGTCAAGACCAATGTTGCAAAAGGCATTCCTAAAACTAATTGACAAACAATTCCCCCATCATCAACTCTACAAAAATTTTTAACTGCAACATGATAAAGGCAAACTACTGCTGTAACAAAAACATGAAAAGCATCAACAGTCGCAACACTACCATAATGACTAGACAACGACTGAAAGACCAACTCCAGGGTTAAACCACTTTGCAACTGCAGGATGAAAGACAGTTGTTCTTTGGAGGGTAAGTGCCTCACTGAAGGGTTTGTTTACGAGGCTAAAGTTATGACAAACGACAGCAACCAAGACAAACAATACATTGGCATTGGGGGTACGTTTAAAGACAGATAGCGAAAACATACAAAATCATTTTACAACCGATGATATGAGACAGAAACAGAGCTCTCAAAACATGTTGGGGATCTGAAGATAAGGACTATTGACTATGACAAACAATTGACTGTTTTGAAAAAAGTAAGGCCATACCCAGGTGGTAGGGGCAGGTGTTGCCTTTGCCTAGAAGAGAAGCTAGTTTTGATAAAGGCCGACAAGAACTCCCTTCTGAATAGAAGAACAGACCTTGTGACAAAGTGCTGCCCTGGGAATCATTTTGTTGTGCATAACTTTTTCTGTGTAGCTTACATAATGTAATGTGAAGTAACCTGTTTATTTGCCTGGAGATCGCCTCAGCATGAAACTCGAAGTAGTAAATGTCCAGTGTCTCCCTGAAGTGATTTACTTACTTATATATATGTATAGTTTATTTAGATAGAATATCTTGAAAATGATAACATCTAAACATCAAAGATATTGTGTATTTTTATGAGTATTATATATGTATATATAGTAGCAACATATAGTTCATGACTGCTTGTGTGTCTGTCTGAGTACTAACATCAATAAATGGCACCAATGAAGCTAACAGCGAAACAGAAAATAAGGGTGCTGGTGGTGGTGAGAATTCGGGATCAACAAGCCGGATTGTCGACTTTACTATTACACTATTTAGTGCAATGGTAAAGTCTTCGCTTTCAGAGTGGGAGATCCTGGGTTCGAACCAGGCCAGCACCCCAAGCACTTCATGTTTAATGAGTTCTATCCTATGTGGTTCATGACTGCTTGTGTGTCTGCCTGAGAATGTCAAGAGCAGTTTCAGAAAATGACTTTTAAGTTTGTACTCAATGCAGTGGATGTCAAATCGATTATTACTATTGAAATAGCTTATGCACAAACTGTTTTGATATGTTTTAGAGTGGATGTTGCATTCTTCAATTAACATAGTTTCGTCTACCTACACAGATTAAGTTTTTTATGGTTTCATCTGTCTACAAGTCTATCAGTGTTCTAGACTTTTGGGGAAAGAGTGTAATGTGTTTGATGGTCATTTTACACCTACATAAATGCATTTTATTGAATGGATATAATGCAATGTCCCTCTGGTTGGCACCCTCAGTTTTGATAGGGCTATTGATTGTAAGTGTGAGATGGTTGAGTAATGCTTGTTGAATGGAAGTTGGTAATGTACTCGTAACCTCTCACAAAAAGAACTAGGAATGTCATAATAGTTATTTTGTATTATTGTGTCTTCTGGTCATACCTTGGCATGCCACCACCCTTATATTTGGTGTCAGAAGTGGGGTATCTGGGGATAGATGGAATATGCAGAAATGGTCTATTGTTGTCAGCCAATGTTGTTTGTCAGGAGTAGTGGAAGTCTGTGGTCCTAAGTATCTTGAGCTAACTACCTTGCCTTAGCAACCACCGTGAAGGATTGCTACTGGAGCATGGTCAAAGGAAAATATTTGGATTAACTGGAGCATCAAGATCCCAGATTCTTGTCAAAACATGACTCGCAGGGAGTTGCAACCTGGTAAAATAACTGCTACCCTTCGTTTGTTGGGGACATTTTATTGGTTATTTTGTTGACCTACCAGCAGGTCAATTGTGCCAGCTTTATTATTGTTAAGTGTGTTGCTCAATGACGGGACAATTTCTGAAGCTGGGGTGTATGTGAGATGGTTGAGTAATTCTTGCTGGATGGAAGTTGCCAATGTACTCATAACCTCTCAGACAAAGAAGTAGGACTGTCATAATAGTTATTTTGTATTATCATGTCTTTTTGGTCATGCCTTGCCACACCGTTGCCATTACATAAGATTTTAGGTCCAGTCGCAAGATCCCATCTAGGGTGAATAGAGAGCCTGGACATCAGGAGGGAGTCCTATTTGGAGAAAAACTTCTCAGGGGCTGTTTATTTCTCTAAATGGTATGATTAAATGTGCTGTAGTGATGTACTTTATTTTATTCATTCAAAGCAAATACCTGCCATATTTGAAGTTTCCCTTCTTATATTTTGATTATTGAGGTGCCAACAGACAATGTTAAACAGATGGGGAGAGGGCTAAGCTGGAGACGGTTATAGGTGGGACCCAATTACTGTTGGACCACTTACCATTGTCCAGACCTTGGGAAGAAGAGAACTAGAGTATTTAAGTAAGGCATGCTCATATTTCCTATTTGATTGATGTCATTTATATGAATCTGAGGGATAGCACATACCAGTTATATAGTAGGAAATGGAGATGGGATAGGAAAATAATTAAGATATTTTAAAACCTCTAGCACAACCAGTGATCTTCATCACTGTTTTGATTATTGTTACCGTTGCTTTATTGCTATCTTTTTCACCAATACTAATAACAGGACAGGATTTCTGTACAAAGCAGTTGGTAAAAGTTCACAACACATGACATAATTAGCTCATTTCTACACATGTGGCTTTAAATGAAGTGCCAGAACTCAGTATCTATTAGTTTATCATCATTTACTTCATAAACGTTTTCAAATTTGTTTAGTAATGGAAGTGGGAGCAAGTTTGCTAATTTTGACTAGGTACTAATTGAAGAGGAGCTAAGTGGAGCTTCCAAAGTCAAAGTGTGTTTGAAGTAAGGAAACAATACCTTGTATAGAAAAACATGATTTTTTATCGTAAATATATATTTCATAATCATGTGTGCCGTCAAGTCAGGTAGCAAAATTTATCAGCAGTGTACAAGAGAAGGGAATGTACAGCTGTTATAAGACTGGCATTCGTTTTTAATGTGTATATTAACAACTGTGTTGCTCTTTCACCTTTTTCATGTAGAGGCTGGGAGAGTGAGAGTTTATGTTCGTGTAAGGCCTCTTGCAAGGGATGACCTTGCAGGGCTGAAAGAAAGGGACAAAGAAAATGGATATGAAGTGAAACCAGAGTTCAATCAGGTTAGTGTTTCAAAAGTATTATCGTTTGTCAAAAGACGGAGCTTTTTCACAATTATATACGAGCTTGTTTACTTTGCAAGCTTGTGTTTGATTCATAACGCAGTCTTCAATCCAGTTTGATTTGAATAGGACAGTTATGACTGTCTAGTAATTCTCTTTTCTTGTAAGGTGTAGATGAAAGTTGTTTCTTTTGTCATCAGATTAAAACCTTGCTATATGAAAACATTTGTATAATACACGATTTCATTTTTAAGCTAACTTACTTACGGTGCTTAAGTATGGAGAGGTATTATTTGTACCATAACCAAGTGTTAATTTCTTTCAGGTCAATATATAGACTTTTGTTAGTAGATAATGTACTTCCGTTGCGAATTGTGTACATTGTAAAGTTAATTTGATTTTCTCTGCATCCATATTAAGTGAAAGGCAACATTTGTATAAATTTACAGAAAATCATTGATATAGTTATTTTTGTAGCATTTTTACTAAGTACCCTATACAAGAAATGGCCTTGTATATTTGAACAAGAACTTTGGGCCCCCTTCGGTTACGTGGGCAATTTCCCGGTGAATAACAATGGAACTGTGACCTCTCACATATTTCCCTTGCGCAACAAGTGCCCTACTAAGTGATCATGTCAGGATCTCCAACAATAAGTACATTTTAGTAGGAGACTTTCCAGTATTTCTGTTCCACCAATTTACCGATCTATGTTAGGAAGATTTCCTTAAGGTAAAGATCAGATTGGAACTGCACTTCACACTGTGATCGCTATCCTATTTTTTAAACAAGCACTTGAGACCACTTGACCAAAGACTGTTTCAGGTAAATCTGCTGAGTTATATAAGGATTGAAATGACACAGGTGGCGCTGATATTGCCTATTCTAACTATAGATTGAGATATAAAAGTATAAATGTTTATGATAATGGTTATTGTGAGTACAGATAAAACTTTAGAAACCGTAGACTACCGACTGACAAACCATATATGTTCTTAAGCAGCATACCCGCGTAAGTCGTTTAACACCATTCAAACGGATGTTTGGTTATAAAAATAGTCCAATTTTTCAGTCGACAAAACTCAGTCCTATGTTTTTGGCATTGCATTTTTATGGATACAGTATCTTATTTTATCGTACTCGCCAACGAAACTGGCAACACCTGTATCTCTTCTCTTCGCTGTAACTACATTGACACATATCACCGATTTGTTGTGAACAATTTATGTCAGTTGTGTCGGCTTTCGTCGCTTCACTAATAATTGTTACTCCGCTATTCCACTCTCCATGTTTGAACAGCCTTTCGGGATAACCTTACCTTTATTTAACTTTTAAAATTATCATTTTCTGTTTTCTAGCATTATTTTGTCTTTTTTGTATTTACTTTGGACTTGGCATACTTGTTGTATCATGCTCGCAATCATAGTGTTTAAAGCATCCAAAAGAAAGGGAAATTTTTTTAGCGTGTTCTATAGAGGCTATTGCTAACTTGCTATGTACTGACCTGCTGATGTTATATCAAGGAGCCGCTAATGATGACTCCAGAAGAATCTTTCACTAACACTTTAAAAGTTGCAAAGAATCTCAGACGTAGTAAGTTTTTTTCAGCATACCCTCATTTACACGGCTGACTTATGCAGTTACCGTCGCCTCGATAAAAATGCTCAAAGCCCTTCCTGATCCCCCCCCCGAAGATTAACGCTTCAAACGAACAGGATTGCACTTATAGCACCTTCTCCAAAGTGGAGTTGGTTTTGGTTCTCTTTGGCTCATGGATTGCAGGCAATGCAGGAGAGATGTTTCTTCACCCCAGCACTCCACTAGAATATCGCACGCAGGAGGATATCCTTAGCTGTTGGAGGGAATGCACTCCGATGGAGCCTTGCGTCAGTTTCCTTGAAAGTTTCAATTATCACTTGAAATGAAAAATTAAATTGAATTTATTAATCACGCTTTTCGAAGTAAGGGGAGGATTGCAAAACATTTACTTACGAGACACGTCTGGTAAAGGCGTTGGCAGTATATCAAGTGACCCCGGTCAGTTTGTCTATTTTTGAGAATTCAATATCGGCCTGATTCATGGATTCTTCCGGTATTACACATGCTGCCTGTATGTAAATGTTCCTGTTCCTGCGAGATCCTCCATCGATATACTGTGCCATTCATGGAGGCGTGCTAATGCCTGATACTTAAGATGTTCACTTATAACTATAACTGAAGCATCGTTGTATTATTCAACTAATGAAAGACGATTTAGTGACATATTGGTTTCGAATGAGTCGCTGTTACATATTTATCTTGCAAACATTGGCTGAAAACACAAATAATAAGTCAAATACGGACGTTTAGGGTGAGAATGGTGTAGTTGCATGTTTTGCATCCTTCCGGCTGAGAGTGTTATCCAACCTCTCGACGACCTTATACAATATGTCTGACGTTCTTATCTATCGTAAGTCAACTTTGATGCTGTAGTTTTGTAATCAACACAATAAGAAATGATGATGGTGACAAGGGAAATTTATAACATGACTTTTTACTCAGAATGAGCTGGAAACAGAATTTAACTCCTCGTGCTTTTCAAATGTTAAGAAGTTGTTTGATGTTTAAGTTTATAAATTTTCCCTTGATTACTTGCCATTATGTTAGTGCTTAACTTCGTAAGTCCTTCCCGGTGTGAAGATGAAGCGCGTCCCCCCCCGCAGAATGCCGTAATAAAATGCAAATCTGTATAGCATTTTATAAGAAGGTAACTTATGTACGAAAATTCAATGTTTGAAGCCTTGCATTACTTCACAGTAAATGCAGTTTTATTCTAAGGTAGTTACGGGAGAACATCGTTATGTGCTTCCATTCGTTTTGTATAATATTGTTTAAAATTACAGTCCTGCAATTATATTGCCAGTCATCAGAGCACATTAGTGTAATCTATTTACTAGGTGCAGTTAGAGTTTCTGGACATCATTTTGCATTGTATCCGAAGGGTTCGGGTTGGATTAAGCACACTGCATATTAAGGGAACTTAGGTTCCATTGTTGCCATACAATTTTCTGCTCTCGTTGTAACAATAGGGTACCGCACGTATCACCTATATTATTTCCTCTCCCGTCATGCCAGCATTTCTTTACAAACTTTGCGTTACTAATATTGTTGGTTGTATATTGCGTGAGTTCCAGAGGTTTCCTTTCTGTTTAAGGAGTTTGGATTTCCGCAGGCACCCTTTTGTCGCTAAGATGAGGGAATGGGAAGTGCGTCTCGAACGGTTTACTTTCAAAGGATGTTTAATAGTTGTTATGATGTATTTTATGATGTTTCATCGGTCCTATATTTGCAGCCATTTTTGTATATTAATGGCCGACGGACAACAGTACCCGTTTTCGTCATAAATCACAATTCGATTTCTGCTGATCGTATACGCCCTTTTGACGGTGGGTCAAGTGTGATGACGCGTTGCTAGACGGGACGCTAAGTTGACTATTTCCTGAAGTAAAATCCTTTTTGATCGTACAACTCGCTTATGCACAGATATATCTCACCTGTCTGCCACATGCGGTGTAATTCTACGCAAAACTCAGTATGTTGCCATGAGCCTCAATGCAAAGGGACAATAACAAGAAGCAAATATCAGTTGAATGTTAATGCCCTTCATTGAAAGTATATACTTGTAAACGACATAGGCAGCGATAACATGAAAGCATAGATCTGAATAAATTATTCAGATCCATGATGAAAGCAAGTTCGAAAGTTCTCCAAATATCACTTGTTTTATTTATTGTTCTTTTAAGTAGGAAGTTCCGTTAAAACAGGTAGCTTTACTCTTTGCTGGTTGTGTTCAGGACGGATTGTTTTGTTCCATGAAAAACGAGCGTTACCACCACATCGTGATACTTTAATTCGATTATATTAGATGAAAATCTTATGATATTGTGTTACCTTGGAAAGTCAAAGGACGCCAAATTTGGAAAATACTAGCCCATGTATTGACGGGCTTGACAAGGGAAAGTGCATTTACGCGGTTTACTTACCTGGCCTGTTTTGAAATTTTAGTACTAGTTTCCAAATGACCTTCATAATCGGATCTAGGCCTTTAATAGTTTAATGACGTAATCAATGGTTGTTCCAAGGGCACCACTAAAGTTATTTTAAAAAATGTCTTAACATTTAAGAGTGTGGATAGAAGTATCGTAGCGACAGATCATAGATAAGAATGTTACAATAGAAGAAAGGCACAGAGAATCTGCAGGTGGGTGTCCCCATGTCGTCGGCCAAAGTTGTAGGTGGCAGACCTTCATTGTATCTTTACTTTCATGGACTTACAACAAATGTTTCAAGTGACATCAAAGGATTACAGGACCATGCCCTCCCAATTGACGTATTTAACTTATTTAAATTGTCGCTTCTTACTGTAAAATGGTGCGAGGATCAGATGTATCGTTGTCAAACATCTGTTCAAGGTGACTGTAAATGGTGAATAAATCTGCAACGACAGTGCAAACCAAGTGAAGTATAAAAGTGTGCTAAAGGATTTATATGAGCAAAGATTAGCTTTAACATAGTACATAAATTAGGAATGGTTAAAGGGACGTGGTTAGAGGAGGAGCACAGTTTCCTCTTGGCTTGCGTTAGAGGTCTTTTGTTAGAAAGAACTGAGAGAGTTTGGAATACGTCGAACCAAGTCGAACCGATGCGAATTATTGCGGGAAAATATCACCGATAATTCATACTGTTGCTCACTCTGGCTTGGCAATAGGCTACGCTCGAAATCGAGCAAGCTACCAAAAAAGTCATACTAAAGGCTGACCTTGTACTTGCATCATGTACTGGAAGTTGCTGCTGCTGATAATTCGGCAGAAAGGCTTTGTCTGCAATTTTTTAAACACAATTTGATGATTTTGCCGAGTCCCCTATCAATTTTTCTTGCGATAAAATGTTTCAAATGTGATTAACTGTAAACAATAGTGATGTTTAAGATAATGCCAGGATATTGCAAGGGCCAGTTTTCAAGCATATTTTTATTGTCAGAAGCTGGAAAGCTTTTCCTATTTGTTACGCATACGTCTTTATGACACGGAGAATTTTTGTGAAAGACGTTATAGGAAAGGTTGAGCCATTCGCAAACATCATGAGAAGGTGCTGGAAGTGATTTTACAGGAAACGTTTCGAAGCGAAGACTAGAAAAAACTTCTGATAACTAAAAAGTATTTAAACATCAGACAGAAAACGGGTGATTAGAATTTTAAAGATGAAAAGTTGTGGAAGATTTTATACAGATGCCGACAGTTCCATTGCCTATTCAGCTGATGATGGAAGTCTATTATATGGCGCAGCAGCAATATCAAAACCAGTGTATCAGAAATACAGCTGTTATTTTAGT
>JAAAKL020004363.1:4324-21146 GCA_010016065.2 Carybdea cf. marsupialis auct. non (Linnaeus, 1758) | reverse complement strand
TTGGGGGCTTTCCCCAGGAAATAGCTCACCCTGAAGGGGAAAAAGGCGACCCTCGAAATGGAGTATGCCACTAAAAAAAAAAAAAAAAAAAAAAAAAATGTTCTTCATATTTTGGAAGCAAGGGAAAAGAATCCTCGAAAAACATCCAAGACAATGTGATTGAAAAACAACGTTATAAAAACAACGGACAAAATCTAAATTCTTTTCTAGTCTAAAATTGTTACTAGCTTGTATTTTATTGATGTCATTTGAGTTTACGCACACAAGTTGCAACCCGCATGTAGCACGGCCCAAATGCCACGTAGCATGTGCCCCGTGAAAAGGTGACCAAAGTGACATATGCCACTTGGCACGTATTAAATTTCACAGCTCAGTTATAAAGATGTCATTGTCGTTTGACGAGGACATTGGTATTGCTCTGATACGTATCACAGAGGAAAAGGAGGAAAAGTAGGAGGTGGCCGTGGGTATTACCCTATCCGAAAGTTTATGCTGAAATTCAAAGCGCTTAGTTTGACTCTAAGCAACGTCAACTGCATCTAGACAGGTTCCATAAGTTTTACCGTGCGCAAAAAGAGGCCTTCCATAACGCGAAGCCTTATTCACCATTAAAAAATGGAAAACAATGGGTAGTTTGATGTCAATATAAGGATATCCTCGCCAAAACGTTTTTTAGTTGTACAGACTTGAAAATATCTTTGAGTAACGGGTTTGCGTTGCTAAGGGTTTTCGCCCGAATGTAGTGAGCAAGAAAGCTTTCGCGGAGGCGTCATATGAAATGAGAGTATTGAAACAGGTTCAATAACATGAGTGACGAAAAATGTGCCACTCATATAGGTATTATTTGCAATAATACAGATTGTACTGTAAAGTTTCTAAAATGAAGATATGTGTCTTACTGCATTATTCATATGACACATACAGTAAAGCATTGTAATTTTTATACTAATTATTCTTGTCCCCCTCCCTGGAGAATTTTCTTGCCCTCCCCTGCTGAATTTTTTGTGGCTGTACAGTCCAGGCTTTGCAATGAAAGCCCGAACCACACTCTTAACTTGAACGAGATTTTTCCTGTTTTCCCAGCTGGAAGGAGGGGGGGGAAGTCAACATGGATTATATACTGACTGATTGCCAGGGAGTGGCTTTCGAGACCTGGATTACATTTGGTACTTAGTGACTTAGTGCTCACTGAGTTGTCTCTATGAGCAGGGATAATGTGACGTCACGATTTCGAAAATATTTGACTGGAAAAAATACTCAGTTCTCAAGTTTCACTATAAGTACGAACGTCAATGCCCAAATTGTAGAGTGTTGCCCTTTCCAAACATCGAGATATCAGCTTTCAAAGTTTCAAATCCTCAATACCTTATCAATTGATGCTGGTTTCTAACGTAAGGATCCAAGGAATATCAACAGAGTTTGACCAGAGATTATTGAAATTCAAATGCCTCTAGTTTAAACACTATATACACTACAGAATTGGTATTTTGCAAAGCAGCCTATTATAGGGTTGCCCTTAGATATGTGGAGTCAAAGCTTACTATTTCCAAAACTTCTGATTTGTGATCACTTTCCCTTCGTTGTTCTAACGATTGTGAACAGGTACATGAATGCCAACTGAAGATTCTTAGTTAACCTGGATTCAACAGAAAGAAAGAAAGAAAGAAAGAGCCAAGTTACATTAAGCCAATGCCATCATCCTTTACTATCTTCGGCCAGATAGTACGCTCGCATGGGAAATTTCCTTCCATAGACTTCTATCTTCTGCAGCGAAATTAAGCTCATCATGGCTTAGGTGTGACCATTCAGAAGCCAGGAACGGGGGAACAGGGGGCAGGGGGCCATCTCAATTTTTCCCGTGATCAATCACGAAACACCCCTTTCCACACAATGATCAAAGGCACCTTAGTGGACCGAGAAAAAGTAAATTTGAACCCAGCCTACTTGGCCCCCCCAATCTGCTTTACCTTCCCCCGCCCCTGGAAGCATTGTCTTTCCACCTTTCCTTTTGTCTTCCGCTGTTCCTAAAACCTTCAAACATTCTTTTAAGGCAGATACTTGAGAGGCCAGCATCAGATCTTTTGTAGTGAATAGAGTTTGAGCACTTTGCGACTATGCAAGGTCTTTGAAAGGAGAGAGAAATGTGATGACATTATTAGACGGTGCTGTATCCTGGATGATCGCTGTGATTCCAGAATGAGAGCAGATGTCTGATATTTGATTCCTGATAACCTCCACTCTATTAACTTAGATTCGCAGAAATTACAACAAATATTACTAGAGTACAAATATTTGTGTGTAATCACTAACAGTCAGCCCACACAAGTTCATTCTTCAGAACACCTTTGGATAATACGACCACGAATACAGCAAACTACAACCTCCATAAATGTACCTACTCACTAAGGTATTTGCAATGGTATGCAACAAATAGGCTGGATATGATACAGTATTCTAGGCTGCCTAATGCAGGAGGGTGGGAGGAGGAGGCTTAGTAAATTTCGGATTTTTGTTCGACCGTCTTAGCATGTTATAACCCCACACTCAATAATTTTAGTGTTGTCAAAAATTTTGGCGCCTTCTTTGACCCGGGCATTAAAACTTGGAATTGAAATAGAAAAGGATGCACTTATATTTAATACACTTGAGTTCAGGCTTATAGAAAAGTTGTGAAAAGACGTTTTGCAGATAAATAGGTACGCAAACCTTACTAAAGAAAGAAGGAAATAAAGAAGCAAATGAAAAACTCCTCTTCAAATCTCACTAAAGAAAGAAGGAAATATACAAGCAAATGGAAAACTCCTCCTCAAACGTCACTAAAGAAAGAAGGAAATATACAAGCAAATGCAGAACTCCTTCTCAAATCTCACGAAAGAAAGAAGGAAATATACAAGCAAATGGAAAACTCCTTCTCAAATCTCACTAAAGAAAGAAGAAAATAAGCAAGCAAATGGAAAACTCCTCTTCAAATCTCACTAAAGAAGTAAGGAAATAAGCAAGCAAATGGAAAACTCCTCTTCAAATCTCACTAAAGAAGTAAGGAAATAAACAAGCAAATGGAAAACTCCTCTTCAAATCTCACTAAAGAAAGAAGGAAATAAACAAGCAAATGGAAAACTCCTCTTCAAATCTCACTAAAGAAGTAAGGAAATAAGCAAGCAAATGGAAAACTCCCCTTCAAATCTCACTAAAGAAAGAAGGAAATAAACACGCAAATGGAAAACTCCTCTTCAAATCTCACTAAAGAAGTAAGGATATAAACAAGCAAATGGAAAACTCCTCCTGAAGCGTCGAAAATGCAATTTGAAAGAGTTTTGTCTGAGTATAATTTCAAATTGGTTATAAATAACCGCATAGTTGATGGAAACGAACAAATTGATAAGTTACGACCTGACGCTGTCCAGTTCTAGTCGTCCACTGGCTGACATTCTCAGACAAAAGATGAAAGTAAGAGCAAAACCAAAAAAATATGAATAATATTTTGTTGATGTTTTTATGAAAAATGATAGCTTTAATATTTTACTAAAATATTTGTCTTCTCTCAGATCTGTCCGTAAATTCGTTAAAAACCGATTTCAGGTCGATGTTATCAAACTTTTGTGAATGCACTGTGATAGACATGATATGGTTAAGCCTGTTCTGGTTCATCGTGTTCCCAAGTACGTCTTTATACGTCTCATTGCACTGAAAGCACGTTCACCTGTAGCATTGCTTGCTGGCATAACAAGGCAGTATCGTGCTAACTTAATGCCTTAATCTGAAAGCTGACTGCTGACCTTTGCTGAGCCTTTGTAAATGCTACATGAGTTTATGAAATGCACACAAGTGTCTCATAACCTCTGATGCTACACAACTTCCATCAGACTAATATCTGAAGAATTATCTTCAAGCGAGCACGACAATCTCTGTAGCTAAACTTGTAGCTTAGTGAAGTCGAATTCATTCTCATATTGCCTTCGCAATAAATTCATAGCAGTATCACAACTCTTAGCAACTGCTCCGCTTAAAAGTACTTTCTCCAGGTTTAGGTAAACCTGGTAGTCAGTCTTTTATGGTAGAAACAACTGCGTCCATGATATTGAGACAAAACAATTTGGCCGCAAATATTGGGGGGCTTCAGCCCTTAGCCCCCTACAATTACGCCCCTGAGAGGCCACTGGAAACAAAATAACCGTGTGCCTCCGCCCTTTGACGCAGTAATTACAACTTGGAGCTGAAATAGAAAAGTATGGACTTATATATAAAACACCTTGGTATAGGCTTATTGAAAAGTTGCAAAAAGACTATTCATAGACACTGTTCTCTCTAAATTTAGGTAGGTGAACCCTACTGAGGTAGGAAATAAATAAACAAGAGAATTTGGAACTTCTCCTAAAATGGATTACACGCCATCACCTTTGCCAGCTATAACAGATGTGGGGTTTTTGTAGCTCTGCATCATCAGCTTCTACTTTAAGAAATCTCCATAACCAGTAGTGGCATAGTGGTAGAGTTGCAAACTCACTCTCCGAGGATCGTGAGTTCGTACCGACCCTGAGCTTGCCTGCCACGATCCCGGAAGTACTGTGCATTGTCATCTCCTCTCGTGAAGTGGGAAACTATGTTTCGAGAGATAGGACACAGGGGGGACTACATGCATGAATAGCAAGAATAGCAGGCATGAAATAGCGTGAAAAGTAAGCATAAAAAGTAAGCATGAATCGATTGACATCCGAAAAGGCAAATTAACCCGTTACTAGTAGTGGCTTCGGCCTTGATCAGGCTGAATACAATAAAAAAGATATTAAAACAGTAACCTTTTTACATTTATTTAATTATATCACAAACAGTACATATTGTCTGATTTTCAACCCACTTCGGGAAAGCCTAAACACCTTTCCACGATATTGAAGGATACCTTTGTGAAGGGTACTCTGGTACTCAGCTGAGCTTTCGATGAAACAGTTGTCTTTTCACCAGTTTGAATGCTGAAGAAGTACGTATGAGCATTATTGCCCAAACCTTAGTCTTTGTCGTGGCATAAAACTTGAGCACGACAATCGCCGCAATCAAAACCAGAGACTACTTATAAAGACTTTACTGTTACTGGAAACGTACTGTAATCGCATTTTTACTAAGATGTTAGCGCTAAGTGAGTTATAATGTTTTTAAGCGTTTTCGGATTTTGATGAGTATAAATCGATGTTTTATTAGACCCTATGGTCTCTCTATTCTCACGTTTTAATCTTTAAGGTCGTGGCAGTCATGACCTGCACGACTCTTAGCTTCGATTCTGACCGTGACATGGTTCAAAGTTCCTTCTCAAACGCATCTCTTACTCAGGCATTCCACTTTACTGACCTACTATGTCTTTGACCTCTTTCCAGATGGTTATTGATTTTTTCGGTCGGGATTTGAGCTTTGTTTAGAGAAGCATAATATTTATAAAATCTCTTGCCTTCAAACTGTGTCGGAAAAACAGGATCGTCCTATCGTTATACATTTTTGTACAATCCTTCATTGTTATTTTAGCCAATAGGATCCTTTTATTTTCTCTAGTTGAGTAACGCCTGTCTAGACATCTGTGATAATGGATCGCAAATCCAGCAGTAGCAGAAAGAGCATTTGAAGAACTGGCTAGACATACCATTCTGATCAGTTGAAACGAGTGCCAATTTTCAGGTAAATTAACTACCCTTTAATTATCTACATTACCTTATGCTGTTTGCTAGTTATTAATATAGTTGACAACGTCTCAATTTACTAAAATATGCTCATAATACACCAGTGGTTCATGGGTTTCTTCGCCATTTATTTTCAAATAAATACGAACATTTTCTAACGTCTTCTGATAATCAATTGGGTCGTGGTACCTCTCCGTGGTTTATACCAGAATTAGCAAGCTAGTTCCAGTTAAGATTATCAGCTTTTTTAAACAATAATGATAATGATAATAATTATTATTAGCTTTTATAAACAATAATGAGTATACGCCTTGAGGTTGTTGGCCTTGTGTTCAAATATTGTTTTAGGTGTAAAGCAGGCCCTTTTCGGTTTTTTTGTGAAGGCTGTTCGTCTCCTTATCATCACTTGATAACAGTAGCAGATAAACTAGTAAAACATCCATCCCTAATACTCGCAATTGCGGCTTCATGTTATATCTTATATTTTTATAATTCCATAGATTATAACTTGCCTCCATAAATGTCGCATGGACTGGTTTTAGCATTAAAAGCAGAAGATTTAGTTTCTGATGCAAAACATAATGGGATGAATAAGAGGTCAATTTTTCTAAAGCCTTCTCTCAAACACTGTTCCGGAAACGTTACAGGAGTGGAGAAAGAGGGGGTTTTGTCAAGGTGTGAGAGGAATGTAATACATAGATGAAAATAATGTTAGGACCTTCCACTTTATCCTCGTTGAAAAATTCTTGCCAAACTCTACTTCATTAAATATTTTTTTTAAATCTTAAAAGCTCTGTATTCTACCAGTAATTATTGAATACACCGCTCCAGTTTGTCAACCAAAGGTAATCAAACAACCAATCACATTGCTGGACAAGAGAATTTCGGCGCAAAATTTTCTCGCCTCCAAATTGTCGAGCAAACCCAAATTTGAGCATACCACGATCAGACTCTTGTATTTTTTTATCTGTCTTTCGAAGACGATAGTGGTTCCGTTTTATGAGGTATCCCTAGCAAACTAACAGAAATCGGGAGTAAAAGCTCCGCGGAAACAATACAGAACACAACTGATTCAGGAAAATGAGCTCTCCATACTTAGTTTATATCATCGAAGAATGAAGGTTGACAACGACTCGTTCACAATGAATCAAAATAACTTGTCGATGAAGTTTGAACTGAAAGGGACTATTCCATCTCTTTATCTATTTTTGTGAATAAAACAGTTATCAAGTAGGTACAAGATATCTTCCTGTGTTGTTGCACGTCAACAGAACTTTCAATTTAAGCTAGTGGCAATCAACTTGCGGGAAGTCCGGTACGATTGCTGCTGTTACCCCACATTTTATCGTAGGCGGTGAAGTCTATCAACCTTCCATTGGAGCTGTTGGCAGCTTAGCATAGTTTTGATTAGTATTTATTCTGATATTCTTATGTCGAGTTTACATAAATTTATGGATCCAAGTAAGACTTAGGTCACGGTGTAAAGAGTAGGTTCTTCTGTGAATGATAGTTTATGAGCACGAGTTCTCTCGGCTTTGATTCACAACGCATATATGACATACTTCCAGCAATGTTATTGTTAAAGATACTATAAAAACATTTTGTGCAGACCCAAGTTGCCCTCTTTTTTGTATCCTTCCCCGGAATGAGTCCCACGTAAAGGCATGTTTAGGCTTAAACCAACGAATAGGCCTAAACGTGGTCTCTGTTCTCCTTAGATTAGCCGTAGGTTTTACAACACACTTTGACACAAAGCGAACATGATTCTCGTTAGGATGATCCGGAGCCCAGCTACTGAAATCGGAAAGTAGAGGGTGTGTTTATCTAGCTACTTGAGCCCTTTTAGAAACAATTTGGAGATCGTAGATCTATTCACTCGTCATTTCATCTGATGAGAACGTGAACCTTTTAGAAGCAAGTCGGAGATCTCAGATTAATTCACTCGTCATTTCATCTGATGAGAACGTCAACCTTTTCAGAAAGAAGTTGGAGATCTCAGATTAATTCACTCGTCATTTCATCTGATGAGAGCGTGAACCTTTTCAGAAAGAAGTTGGAGATCTCAGATTTATTTACTCGTCATTTCATCTTGTGAAAACGTGAACCTTTTTAGAAACAATTTGGAGATCGTTGATCTATTCACTCGTCATTTCATCTGATGAGAACGTGAACCCTTTTAGAAACAAGTTGGAGATCTCAGATTTATTCACTCGTCATTTCATCTGGTGAAAACGTGAACCTTTTTAGAAACAAGTTGGAGATCTCAGGTCTATTCACTCGTCATTTCATCTTATGAAAACTTGAACCCTTTTAGAAACAAGTTGGAGATCGCAGATCTATTCGCTCGTCATTTCATGTTATGAGAACGTGAACCTTTTTAGAAACAAGTTGGAGATCTCAGATCTATTCACTCGTCTTTTCATCTTGTGAATCATCACGTTTCTCTCCTTTTTCACATCAGGCAAATAGAGAATTGCTTAATTGTACCGTAAGAACGTTAGCCTTTAGGATGTAACTTATTGTGAGAGAACGGGTTAGTTCATTGCAGCTGCGATGTGTTTGAAGCTTGCCCCAAGTCAGCTCACGTACAGTCAGTATCGCGTCCTTTCATTTCAGTATTTTGTCGAGTTGAACGGTTCCGTTATTTTTGAATAGACTTAGGTACTAAATTGATATTGTGTAGAAAGCTATTACAAAGCCAAAGGGGTTTTTCCGCGCGCTATATCATTTAATTTTAAAGGTAAGTATTAAAAACTGATGTTGTTCGCGTACCTCTCCTCTAAAATCCTGAGGCAGCTTAAGTTCTTTTACGACCTTCAGATTGTTCGAAAATCAAGAAATCACGAGTTTGCTTTGGTGTAACCTGTTAGTATGGCTATTTTTTTTAACAAATTGTGACAGACTTCCGGGCTGTGATACTGGGAAGCTGAGCAAAAGTCCAAATCTTAAACGGTGGATTGGTCGCGCAATGAAGAAATTTTGCATCAATTTAATCACAAGAAATCCCTTGTAATAAAAAACAGGCAATGCCCAGTAGGTAAAAAAACCTTGCAATGATGACAGAATAAAGTGCTGGCAGATTCATTTCTAGTCCTGTGCCTTCTTTTCTCAAAACTGCTTTTTTATGATTACTTTTGTATGTCCTCTTGATTCGTGTAAAAGTTTGTCTCACTCTGATTGTCGCAGGGTGAGTTTCAGGGAATGGAAAGATGCTAGAGGGGAATCTAAACCATGTAAGTGTAAATCCTTGAAATAAGGCAAGATTTCATTTGCATAGCTGCGACAATGTTGACAGACTAGCAAAATATAAACTCAAGATGTTGCCTGTGAATTTATTTCTGCATTTATAGATATTGAACTAGCTTGGACTTTAGTATTTTATAATTTTACTTGCAGTGATGCGTCATCTTTAAAATGCTTCAATGCAGTGATGTTTTCTCAGCGAGGTCAACAGAGATCTCATGATTTCATAACCATAATACAATTTTAAAACTTTTCATATTTATATGTTGTTTCACAAGTTACTTTATTGCTATATAAAAGTTGCATTTCCATTTCATTATGTGAAATTTTGAATATACCTGGGAGCTCGTCAATTGTTTAAACTAATATACATATGTAAAATTGACACGAAATCTATTCACTCGTCAATTCATCTTGTAAAACCTTGAACCCTCGTAAAAGCAATTTGGGAATCTCAGATCTATTCTTTCATCTATTGTCTAGTTACTTTCACAGTTTCTTTCTGCTTATTGGGTTTAATCACGTTTGTTTGTTCTGGAACATTCTATAGGTCCACGTTTCTCTCCTTTTTTGCTACAAATTGGAGATTTCAGATCTATGCACTCGTCATTTCATCTTATGAGAACTTCAACCCTTTTAGAAACAATTTAGAGATCTCAGATCTATTCACTCGTCTTTTCATCTGATGAAAACGTGAACCCTTTTAGAAAGAATTTGGAGATCTCAGATGTATTTACTCATCACTTCATCTTATGAGGACTTGAACCCTTTTTGAAATATTTTGGTGAATTCAGATCTATTCACTCGCCTTTTTTCTGTGATGTTGAATTGAGGAAAGATCTCTTTACTCTTCATTTCATCTGATGAGAACGTGAACCCTTTTAGAAACAATTTGGAGATCGCAGATTTCTACACTCGTCATTTCATCTAATGAAAACGTGAACCCTTTTAGAAACAATTTGGAGATCTCATTATTTCTTTAGTTTACAACATGAGATTAAAACGAGGCGATAAGTTCTTGAATTTCATCATGTCAGAGCTGATGCTTCTCTAATTTATCCGATACATTCCTTGTACCATATGCCTATTATCTGTAGGATAAGCTAAGTTATAGGTTATTGCTTTTACTCTCATCGGTCGATTGCGACTTTGAACCTTTCATGGTCGCTTCAGCAGCCACTTGATGGAAGAGAGGGTAAGTTAGAATAATTTATTGATGTTGACCAATCACAATGCAGGATTTGGTAAACATTGATTTAATGTGTGGGAATCTTCTAAATTTGGCGATAAGTTTGTAAGAAATATTTAGGATTGTATTTATGCCTATTACTAAGCTACAACGTTAGAAGAATTGTCTTGAGTAAAAGCGGTGTCTCCAGCAGTGTCCGTCTCACAATTTTGAAAAGATGGATTTCAGAGAGCAACATACCAGAGCCCCCTAATTCCACGGGGAAAGGGACAGATACCAAGTAACAGGATCAATGAAAACGCCTGTTATGTGGCTACTGTCTTGCAAAATCTTTTCCGCTTTGGTTACATTTCAGTCATATCTTCGTAAGGGTTCTGTCTGAGATTGTAGTTCTCTTCCGATTTTGATTTATTATACCTTAAATTGAACCTGTAAGCATAACCTACAATATTTTGTGTCTCACTTTTTAATTTGTAAAGGTAATGATTCAAAGGGGATGAAATAGATTACATATCCGTAAAAACGTCAAGAAACGAATAAATGCATTTGAGATGTGGCGCTACCGGCGCATGCTCAAGATTAAATGAACTGATAAAGTTAAAAATGAGAAAGTCTTAGAAAGAATGAAAACAACCTTGAAATTGTGTGATAAGATTGCTAAGCGGAAAATGGCATTTTGGGGTCATGTTGCTAGAGGTTCCAGTGGAAATGTTTTTATTAATATAATTGAAGGTTACATTGATGGACACAAGTCACGTGGCAGACCAAGGAACATGTGGTTTGATGACGTAAGGGTATGGGCAGGGATGGAGGGGCATGTGCAAGTGAAAGGTATGGCAAATGATCGGAATGTGTAGGGACTCTTGGTCAGCAACCTACGGTGCACGTAGAGGCTACGTAGAAGAGAGACCCGTTTTTACGCGGAAAAAGAAAACTTTGAGTGCTTATGTCCATTAACCTCATCCAAAGTTCCCCGGCCTAGACAAGGTTGGCTTTACACCTGCAAATGTTTAAATCTAATATTGCTTTCTTAGTATTTTATTGATTGAAATAAATACAAAATTCCTGGTTATATAAAATTTAATCAATCCATCGACAGGAAAAAACATTAAATCTAAGACTTGTTGAGCGTGCGCAGGAAGCTATACCTTCAAACATATAAACAACATTTTTAGACGCTAAATTTTTTCTTTGCTTTATAAGCTTTTAAATATAAAATCATTTTTTCTGAATTCTTAGTTGAGTCTCATGAATACAACATTTGTACGGATGCAACAGAATTGAAAAATTTATCTCTCCGAAAACATGAAAATTGAAACTTCACTAGAATGTTGGGGTCGCTCAGCAAGCTAGTTTCATGTTGAAGAAAAAACCATCGTTTATAATCGAGAGCATTATTTAATAAAGGTAAAGCGTATCTATTGAAAAACAGTCGAACTAACTTGCTGATCCCAATCATCACCGTGAGAAAATGAAAATAAGCAATCCATCCAAAAATACCAATTAGTACTCACATATTCGCATTTAGGTAAATTATTTAGTGATGCTTTGTTCTACCTTTTTCCATTACTAATCAATTATTAGTCTAAATTGCCGAAAAAAAATCCTGTATCATAACTACTAATCCCATTGTATGAATTTTAACACAAATTTTTATCATCTGCGACCTCAGGGAGGTATGTTTTAAAGCAATTAAGAGCCTCTGAAAAGCTCCTCCGAAATATTTATGTAGAGATTATATTATTTGGGTAGACGATATCTGATTATTCTTTACAAACTTTAACAACAGGATTAGATGTGATACTGCAATCATCCTGTGCACTCGTTCCATTCTCGATCACGTATCAGCAATCTCTCCGTTACCTAGGTAGAGAGTTAGGAACTTTTTCTCTTCTCATCTTTTTTATTTCAGAAACTAAAAATAGGTGAAAGACGAATAGACTTTTTATTGCAGGCTTATGCTAATTGTGGTGGAAATAGACAGGATGTAATCGGCTTCCACTGAAAGCAAGACTTACAATAGGAAATACAAGGTAAGGCGAAAGCTCTGGGACATTTATCTGCATGTGGAGAACAATGACAAGAATAGGAAACAGAGGGGAAGAAGGACAAACCTAGTGAAATCTGAATGAAAGAAGGATAAAAGTCATCAGGGCGTCGTAGTTAGACAAAGGAGAGTGGTATGCCGATTTGGTTCTATTTACGAATTGCATATTTTAATTTATGTGGTGAATAACACAGATCAGATATTTGGAATTATCAAGTGTTTTATTCGTAAAAATAAAAATGCTTCTAAATCGTTCGTTGTAGCTGAATTCACAAATGCTATCCATCTTTCTCCATGACGTATGATTTTTCCTGCACAAATTAACTCTTATTTGGCTCAATAACACAAAATAGTAAATTTCCTTTCCTACATGGACAGGTCTTTACAATGGAAATGCCAAAACTTAGATTCAATGAAGTATGAGAAAACCCAAACCCTGCAAGACCAGAATGACAGCAAATACGAATATGTCTATTTACTGTTAATTAAAGATTCTACTCTTTTTTGAATTCCTTGAATCTTCTAAATCGCTCTTAATGGACCAGCAATAATCTGTTATCATATACATGACCTTCATATCGCTCTTCAATTACTGTTTTGTTTTGATATGTTTTTCGTCGCGCATCTCTTCAAGATACTCAGCTACTTCTTGTAAGAGACTGAGCAGAAAGTGGACGTCAATACTCATACTGCAGCCCAATGTTAGTGAAATGCCCTTCGCATCTCCTCGGCGTGCACTGTTTAGCTATAAGATTTTCTTATTTTGAAGAAAATTTTGAATATAGGTGGTGAATGACTTCCATAAGTTTCCTCCTTCAACAGTATCTGTCTTAGAAAGTGGTTTGTTGTGCACCGGTCAATCAGATAGTTCCTTTCTGTATTTCTTGCAATAAAATCACTGGAAAAGATCTACCAATATATAATACAGTTGTTTTCTTTATCTAAGGTTGTAACAAATTGTGTCATTAACAATTTTGAAATGTAGCAGCGAGTAAATTATTTTCGTGATTTACTGTCGTCTGCATGACGATGTTCTCCCGGGTAACTTTAATGATGTCTCGTTCTGATCATTCTTAAGGTAGCCTAGTGCTTGTCTTTGACTCTGCCATTACACATACACTGAGAAGATGGAATTTGGCATAATTTGGCTAATTTGCTGTACAAGTAAAAATTTTGCCATTTTCGAATCTAGGAAAGTTATTTTTTCTATTTATGACAAACATAATCTATAATCTTTTCTTACTGCTTCGTATTTTCTTCAAATGGGCCACTGAAATTATCCATACAGGTTATAAGTGTAAAATAAAACGTATTTAAGTCTTCTCTGAAATTTTCTTCTCAGTAAAGAGTCGCCAATCCCCAGGATTGTAGGTTGAAATACCTAATTCTGAGATGAGTCCTCTGATATCCACACATGCGACAAAACTACTAAACTTTTGTCCAATTTTCTTCACCTCTCGGCCAATGAACAAAACTAGCCTTCAAGAGATGTTTCCCTTTCACTTTAAAAGCTAAAATTTATGCCGATTCTTATAATATTCTACTGATATTCCGTAGAAATCAAGGCATTGCGGATACTCTGTTCATGAGTGTAGCTTTTCAGTTTTTGTCTGGCCAAAAATTTGGAACATTTTGACTGTCAACAGTGACACACCGAACCTTGATGTAACATTCCACATCTAAATCTTCACTTTAAAATTGTTTACAAGGCACAGGCTACAGGGGAAATCACCCTGTTTACACTATCGTTTTTGAACCTTGACTATGCTGGGGCCTAAAGGGTTCCAATCGGCAGTTCAAATACCTGACATGGATTGACTTAATACGGTTTCTGGCCCGGTTCATAAGTGGGCTTGGAACCTTACCAGGCCATTTCAGCTCAAGCTCACTAGTTTAAAAACACTCAGAACGGTTTGGTACGGTTTCGAAATTTTTGTGCCTTTGTGTTGTTTTGTGCACTGGTGTTGTTTCGAAATTTTTGTGCACTTGTATTCACAACGCACCAAATTTCAGAACGTTAACTGCTCTCTGAGGGTTTATCCACAACTGATTATTACATCTTTAAAACTCGAAAGTAAACTGTGACTACTAGCAGTCGATAACTCGTGATAAAGAGCGTCCTGCTCTTTCTTAAAATCAGATCAGGGCGTACATCAGGGCAAGATCGGGTTGAAGTGAATTGAAATCCATGAAAATTACAGTAGAGACCTAAATCTTGGTCAAGGTAAACGGAGGAAGCCCACCATAACTTTTGAAACAAAATCGTGACTCCAGTTGAACTTCACAGTCCGAGACTAAAGTGTTGGAGAGTTTGAGGGCAATCGCAAGAGTGGCAAAGACAGTTTACAGATTTGTTCCAAAGAACCAGGTTCTTGAGAGTTGGGAGGGTAATTTTAAGGTAACGTAAGGTAAAGTTCTTGATGTTTCTCGGAAGAGAGTGTTAGACCACACCCTATAATTTAAGATATAAATGAAAGCATTCCTAGTGACAATAAAATGATAGTAATTCAAGTCATTGGAAACCCGAGACTCTTGTTTATGACGCAATTCGCGAGCAACAGCTTCGCTAAATTTAAATAAATCATATCGGATGAAATCATGTTATGAAATTTCCAAACGTGACAGAGGCCCGAATCTGATGCACGTTAGAATTCCTTAATCATAATGATTTGGCACTGAGTAGATTTGGTGGAAATATCTATCATGCCAAGACCAAACTTGTTTTTTTACACAACATCACTATATCTAACGTTCTGGAATATGGCATTCATAGCACACGTCGAAAGTAAGTGTGACATTTGATATCAGGAGTGGTCTTGAACCATGTAATGCTAATGTACAAATCATTAAGCGCCATGAGATTTTTTAAAAAAGACAGCTTTGATACAGGAGGAGAGGGGCTACATCGGAGGAGAGCATGAAGGAATATTGTTGATATCAGACGACAATTCGCGCAGCTGGCCGAAAATAACTTTAAACTTGCTGAAAGTTTTGGGGAAATATGCATTCAGAGAACTCACTTATTACTTACCAGCATTGTCACTGAACGCTGACCCGCTAGAAATTGAAAAGATGTCCAGAAGCAAATACTACTTCGCTCTACATACCATTTTTTATACTACGAGCAGCTAGCTTTATATTATTCTATCCAATTCCCCGAAATTTCAGTAGTAGGTAAACGTTACGCTTTTCTTATCATAGTATTTATGTGGAGGAGTGCTGATAATGCTAAAATTTTATATTATTTCGTCCTTATGGCACAAATATCCGAAAGCATCACAGAAGGTCACAGCATTTTGATATGTAAAAATGCCAGTCTTAATGCGGTTTCTTACCCCGCGAAAATCGCCGATCTTGTCTTGGTAACGAAATAAAACTTGCACTTAGAAGGGGAAGTATATACTGTCTATGAAGATTTACATAAACAACTTAATGAAGTCAAATCAAAATGTATACCGGTACTGTCAATTATGATTCAAATACAAGCACGAAACATTCTTGTTCATCTGCCAACAACGAGGTATCGTCTTCTGGGGTCATGTTGACGAGGGTGACAGATTACATCGATGGGTTATAGTGCCAAAGTAAAGAGAGGATAATCGGTGTCGGCATTGAGACGATATCCGCATATTTCATAACACGTTTTCATTGTCTTCGAGATAGGTACCCACCTTAATCAACTTAGGTAGGCACCTATTTAAGTGACCAAACGAGGGACTCAATTTAAACAGATTGTTGCTACTGCGGAATTTGAAAATATGTAACGCGAATTTCATTTTATCGAAGCTTTTCGATCGATTCTTCTCAAGACATTATATCGATACCGACATTAACTAAACCTAGGATAGATTTTATACCAAAATTTGTGAAATAGCCTAATTTACAATGAAGATAATATGCAGAGTATGAACACCACTAGTTGAAAAACTGTATAAAGCATACCAGATGGTGGATACATCGATATTGAGTAACTAAGTAAGGACATGCAAATTACAACTAAACTAAGTGTTAATGGTAGGACATAGAAGACAATACTTTTTGTCGGCACAGTGATGGCTTCAGGGAAGCTATCGCTACAGCTTTCAAAACGTTCAGGTGAAACTCAGACCGAGCTATATGAAGGATGGAAAATCGCCCATCTTCATAGCTGTCAGCACAATCCTCACTGAACAGCAAATGAAGGGCGATGGCTGACTCAACCTTCTCTGGTCTATACGACTTAACCTGACAAACACGGTTAGGTTCACTACGTTTAAAACGTCTTACAACGACTGGAATGAGCTGCACTATCCTCCGTTCCAATCTTGGGGTAGTTCTACCTACGACAAAATGAAATTCGCCTTAAATATTCTCAAACTCAATTTAGGTGCTCACCTAGATAGGTGCCCGCTTATGTTATTTAGGTACTCACGTAAGTGCTTAAGTGCTCACTTAAAGTTAAGGGGAACCGAGAAACCGGGCGATGACCGGTTAAAACAACTGCATCATCAGCAAATTGGTATCAGTGACGAGGTTTCAGAAACTTGGAGAAGGAGTAGCCAAGTTGAGAAAATTTGTTCGACTCAGTATCTTGAATTAAAGTATTCACAAAAAATAGATTATATTGAATTAAAGTATTCACAAAAAATAGATTATATTGAATTAAAGTATTCACAAAAAATAGATTATATTGAATTAAAG